>JAWQFJ010013672.1:2500-60245 GCA_034096865.1 Theodoxus fluviatilis | reverse complement strand
GCTGTGACGTTACCTCCTCTTGTGTTTGTGAAAAAAACACAGGCTCTGCGCAGTGGGCGCTGGTCTAGGGGTTCTGGCGTGTGGAGGAGAAACGCCACAATTAAATTTCTTTCATTTACATGCAAAGAAACAGGAGGACAACAAGTTTGACAATTAAGAAAAGGATTTAATAATCAGGAAAACAAATAATCAAGCAATCGCCCCTTTTGTGGCTTTCAGACAGATAAATGAATACCCAGATTTCTCCCTTGATGCGGTGCGTACGTTAATTTCTTGTGCGTGTTGTGAGCAGGCGAGGTAGTCTAGTTCTCTTATAAGATAGTGAGGAACATTGTAGATCGTCTGTGTCTCTGAATTTGAAGAGGATAAGGCACTGCCAGACTTTGTTTACACGTGGCAAGGGGGCGATTTCAACGCTACATTGCAATGGCGTCGCAGCAGGACGATGAGGATTTTGTTCAAATCGTTATGAAAGAAGGATCAGATGTCACATTTATTGAGTCAAAGTGGTGCTATTTGCAGGTAAAAACCACGGTTGGGACCGGAAGAGGGGTATCGCTAATCGCAATTGCGAGGTTTGGTGCTATTCAGAGGTAATTTTCTTAAGAAATCAATCCGTGCCGGCCGTGACCTAGTGCAATAGCGAGGTGTGGTGCTATTTAGAGGTTCGCTATTCGCAGGTTCTACTGTACATAGCTATTGATCTTATTATATAATGTCTATGCTTGAAAGCACAGTACAAATACGTAGCTATTGATCTTATTATATAATGTCTATGCTTGAAAGAAGAGTACAAATACGTAGCTATTGATCTTATTATATAATGTCTATGCTTGAAAGCATAGTACAAATACATAGCTATTGATCTTATTATATAATGTCTATGCTTGAAAGCACAGTACAAATACGTAGCTATTGATCTTATTATATAATGTCTATGCTTGAAAGCATAGTACAAATACGTAGCTATTGATCTTATTATATAATGTCTATGCTTGAAAGCATAGTACAAATACGTAGCTATTGATCTTATTATATAATGTCTATGCTTGAAAGCACAGTACAAATACGTAGCTATTGATCTTATTATATAATGTCTATGCTTGAAAGCATAGTACAAATACGTAGCTATTGATCTTATTATATAATGTCTATGCTTGAAAGCATAGTACAAATACGTAGCTATTGATCTTATTATATAATGTCAATGCTTGAAAGCACAGTACAAATACATAGCTATTGATCTTATTATATAATGTCTATGCTTGAAAGCATAGTACAAATACATAGCTATTGATCTTATTATATAATGTCTATGCTTGAAAGCACAGCACAAATACATAGCTATTGATCTTATTATATAATGTCTATGCTTGAAAGCATAGTACAAATACATAGCTATTGATCTTATTATATAATGTCTATGCTTGAAAGCATAGTACAAATACGTAGCTATTGATCTTATTATATAATGTCTATGCTTGAAAGCATAGTACAAATACATAGCTATTGATCTTATTATATAATGTCTATGCTTGAAAGCATAGTACAAATACGTAGCTATTGATCTTATTATATAATGTCTATGCTTGAAAGCATAGTACAAATACATAGCTATTGATCTTATTATATAATGTCTATGCTTGAAAGCACAGTACAAATACGTAGCTATTGATCTTATTATATAATGTCTATGCTTGAAAGCATAGTACAAATACATAGCTATTGATCTTATTATATAATGTCTATGCTTGAAAGCACAGTACAAATATTGATCTTATTATATAATGTCTATGCTTGAAAGCACAGCACAAATACGTAGCTATTGATCTTATTATATAATGTCTATGCTTGAAAGCATAGTACAAATACGTAGCTATTGATCTTATTATATAATGTCTATGCTTGAAAGCATAGTACAAATACATAGCTATTGATCTTATTATATAATGTCTATGCTTGAAAGCATAGTACAAATACATAGCTATTGATCTTATTATATAATGTCTATGCTTGAAAGCACAGTACAAATACGTAGCTATTGATCTTATTATATAATGTCTATGCTTGAAAGCATAGTACAAATACGTAGCTATTGATCTTATTATATAATGTCTATGCTTGAAAGCACAGTACAAATACGTAGCTATTGATCTTATTATATAATGTCTATGCTTGAAAGCATAGTACAAATACATAGCTATTGATCTTATTATATAATGTCTATGCTTGAAAGCATAGTACAAATACATAGCTATTGATCTTATTATATAATGTCTATGCTTGAAAGCATAGTACAAATACATAGCTATTGATCTTATTATATAATGTCTATGCTTGAAAGCATAGTACAAATACATAGCTATTGATCTTATTATATAATGTCTATGCTTGAAAGCACAGTACAAATACGTAGCTATTGATCTTATTATATAATGTCTATGCTTGAAAGCATAGTACAAATACATAGCTATTGATCTTATTATATAATGTCTATGCTTGAAAGCATAGTACAAATACATAGCTATTGATCTTATTATATAATGTCTATGCTTGAAAGCACAGTACAAATACGTAGCTATTGATCTTATTATATAATGTCTATGCTTGAAAGCATAGTACAAATACGTAGCTATTGATCTTATTATATAATGTCTATGCTTGAAAGCACAGTACAAATACGTAGCTATTGATCTTATTATATAATGTCTATGCTTGAAAGCATAGTACAAATACGTAGCTATTGATCTTATTATATAATGTCTATGCTTGAAAGCACAGTACAAATACATAGCTATTGATCTTATTATATAATGTCTATGCTTGAAAGCATAGTACAAATACGTAGCTATTGATCTTATTATATAATGTCTATGCTTGAAAGCATAGTACAAATACGTAGCTATTGATCTTATTATATAATGTCTATGCTTGAAAGCATAGTACAAATACATAGCTATTGATCTTATTATATAATGTCTATGCTTGAAAGCATAGTACAAATACATAGCTATTGATCTTATTATATAATGTCTATGCTTGAAAGCACAGTACAAATACGTAGCTATTGATCTTATTATATAATGTCTACGCTTTAAAGCATAGTACAAATACGTAGCTATTGATCTTATTATATAATGTCTATGCTTGAAAGCATAGTACAAATACGTAGCTATTGATCTTATTATATAATGTCTATGCTTGAAAGCACAGTACAAATACATAGCTATTGATCTTATTATATAATGTCTATGCTTGAAAGCACAGTACAAATACGTAGCTATTGATCTTATTATATAATGTCTATGCTTGAAAGCATAGTACAAATACATAGCTATTGATCTTATTATATAATGTCTATGCTTGAAAGCACAGTACAAATACGTAGCTATTGATCTTATTATATAATGTCTATGCTTGAAAGCATAGTACAAATACATAGCTATTGATCTTATTATATAATGTCTATGCTTGAAAGCACAGTACAAATACATAGCTATTGATCTTATTATATAATGTCTATGCTTGAAAGCACAGTACAAATACATAGCTATTGATCTTATTATATAATGTCTATGCTTGAAAGCATAGTACAAATACATAGCTATTGATCTTATTATATAATGTCTATGCTTGAAAGCATAGTACAAATACGTAGCTATTGATCTTATTATATAATGTCAATGCTTGAAAGCACAGTACAAATACATAGCTATTGATCTTATTATATAATGTCTATGCTTGAAAGCATAGTACAAATACATAGCTATTGATCTTATTATATAATGTCTATGCTTGAAAGCATAGTACAAATACGTAGCTATTGATCTTATTATATAATGTCTATGCTTGAAAGCATAGTACAAATACATAGCTATTGATCTTATTATATAATGTCTATGCTTGAAAGCATAGTACAAATACGTAGCTATTGATCTTATTATATAATGTCTATGCTTGAAAGCATAGTACAAATACATAGCTATTGATCTTGTTATATAATGTCTATGCTTGAAAGCACAGTACAAATACGTAGCTATTGATCTTATTATATAATGTCTATGCTTGAAAGCATAGTACAAATACATAGCTATTGATCTTATTATATAATGTCTATGCTTGAAAGCATAGTACAAATACATAGCTATTGATCTTATTATATAATGTCTATGCTTGAAAGCACAGTACAAATACGTAGCTATTGATCTTATTATATAATGTCTATGCTTGAAAGCACAGCACAAATACGTAGCTATTGATCTTATTATATAATGTCTATGCTTGAAAGCATAGTACAAATACGTAGCTATTGATCTTATTATATAATGTCTATGCTTGAAAGCATAGTACAAATACATAGCTATTGATCTTATTATATAATGTCTATGCTTGAAAGCACAGTACAAATACGTAGCTATTGATCTTATTATATAATGTCTATGCTTGAAAGCACAGTACAAATACGTAGCTATTGATCTTATTATATAATGTCTATGCTTGAAAGCATAGTACAAATACATAGCTATTGATCTTATTATATAATGTCTATGCTTGAAAGCACAGTACAAATACGTAGCTATTGATCTTATTATATAATGTCTATGCTTGAAAGCACAGTACAAATACGTAGCTATTGATCTTATTATATAATGTCTATGCTTGAAAGCATAGTACAAATACATAGCTATTGATCTTATTATATAATGTCTATGCTTGAAAGCACAGTACAAATACATAGCTATTGATCTTATTATATAATGTCTATGCTTGAAAGCATAGTACAAATACATAGCTATTGATCTTATTATATAATGTCTATGCTTGAAAGCATAGTACAAATACATAGCTATTGATCTTATTATATAATGTCTATGCTTGAAAGCACAGTACAAATACATAGCTATTGATCTTATTATATAATGTCTATGCTTGAAAGCATAGTACAAATACATAGCTATTGATCTTATTATATAATGTCTATGCTTGAAAGCATAGTACAAATACGTAGCTATTGATCTTATTATATAATGTCTATGCTTGAAAGCATAGTACAAATACATAGCTATTGATCTTATTATATAATGTCTATGCTTGAAAGCACAGTACAAATACGTAGCTATTGATCTTATTATATAATGTCTATGCTTGAAAGCACAGTACAAATACATAGCTATTGATCTTATTATATAATGTCTATGCTTGAAAGCATAGTACAAATACATAGCTATTGATCTTATTATATAATGTCTATGCTTGAAAGCATAGTACAAATACGTAGCTATTGATCTTATTATATAATGTCTATGCTTGAAAGCATAGTACAAATACATAGCTATTGATCTTATTATATAATGTCTATGCTTGAAAGCATAGTACAAATACGTAGCTATTGATCTTATTATATAATGTCTATGCTTGAAAGCATAGTACAAATACATAGCTATTGATCTTATTATATAATGTCTATGCTTGAAAGCACAGTACAAATACGTAGCTATTGATCTTATTATATAATGTCTATGCTTGAAAGCATAGTACAAATACATAGCTATTGATCTTATTATATAATGTCTATGCTTGAAAGCATAGTACAAATACATAGCTATTGATCTTATTATATAATGTCTATGCTTGAAAGCACAGTACAAATACGTAGCTATTGATCTTATTATATAATGTCTATGCTTGAAAGCACAGTACAAATACGTAGCTATTGATCTTATTATATAATGTCTATGCTTGAAAGCATAGTACAAATACGTAGCTATTGATCTTATTATATAATGTCTATGCTTGAAAGCATAGTACAAATACATAGCTATTGATCTTATTATATAATGTCTATGCTTGAAAGCATAGTACAAATACGTAGCTATTGATCTTATTATATAATGTCTATGCTTGAAAGCACAGTACAAATACGTAGCTATTGATCTTATTATATAATGTCTATGCTTGAAAGCATAGTACAAATACGTAGCTATTGATCTTATTATATAATGTCTATGCTTGAAAGCACAGTACAAATACATAGCTATTGATCTTATTATATAATGTCTATGCTTGAAAGCATAGTACAAATACGTAGCTATTGATCTTATTATATAATGTCTATGCTTGAAAGCATAGTACAAATACATAGCTATTGATCTTATTATATAATGTCTATGCTTGAAAGCATAGTACAAATACATAGCTATTGATCTTATTATATAATGTCTATGCTTGAAAGCACAGTACAAATACGTAGCTATTGATCTTATTATATAATGTCTATGCTTGAAAGCATAGTACAAATACGTAGCTATTGATCTTATTATATAATGTCTATGCTTGAAAGCATAGTACAAATACGTAGCTATTGATCTTATTATATAATGTCTATGCTTGAAAGCATAGTACAAATACATAGCTATTGATCTTATTATATAATGTCTATGCTTGAAAGCACAGTACAAATACGTAGCTATTGATCTTATTATATAATGTCTATGCTTGAAAGCATAGTACAAATACATAGCTATTGATCTTATTATATAATGTCTATGCTTGAAAGCATAGTACAAATACGTAGCTATTGATCTTATTATATAATGTCTATGCTTGAAAGCATAGTACAAATACATAGCTATTGATCTTATTATATAATGTCTATGCTTGAAAGCATAGTACAAATACGTAGCTATTGATCTTATTATATAATGTCTATGCTTGAAAGCATAGTACAAATACATAGCTATTGATCTTATTATATAATGTCTATGCTTGAAAGCATAGTACAAATACGTAGCTATTGATCTTATTATATAATGTCTATGCTTGAAAGCATAGTACAAATACATAGCTATTGATCTTATTATATAATGTCTATGCTTGAAAGCACAGTACAAATACGTAGCTATTGATCTTATTATATAATGTCTATGCTTGAAAGCATAGTACAAATACATAGCTATTGATCTTATTATATAATGTCTATGCTTGAAAGCATAGTACAAATACATAGCTATTGATCTTATTATATAATGTCTATGCTTGAAAGCACAGTACAAATACGTAGCTATTGATCTTATTATATAATGTCTATGCTTGAAAGCACAGTACAAATACGTAGCTATTGATCTTATTATATAATGTCTATGCTTGAAAGCATAGTACAAATACGTAGCTATTGATCTTATTATATAATGTCTATGCTTGAAAGCATAGTACAAATACATAGCTATTGATCTTATTATATAATGTCTATGCTTGAAAGCATAGTACAAATACATAGCTATTGATCTTATTATATAATGTCTATGCTTGAAAGCATAGTACAAATACATAGCTATTGATCTTATTATATAATGTCTATGCTTGAAAGCATAGTACAAATACATAGCTATTGATCTTATTATATAATGTCTATGCTTGAAAGCACAGTACAAATACGTAGCTATTGATCTTATTATATAATGTCTATGCTTGAAAGCATAGTACAAATACATAGCTATTGATCTTATTATATAATGTCTATGCTTGAAAGCATAGTACAAATACGTAGCTATTGATCTTATTATATAATGTCTATGCTTGAAAGCACAGTACAAATACATAGCTATTGATCTTATTATATAATGTCTATGCTTGAAAGCATAGTACAAATACATAGCTATTGATCTTATTATATAATGTCTATGCTTGAAAGCATAGTACAAATACGTAGCTATTGATCTTATTATATAATGTCTATGCTTGAAAGCATAGTACAAATACATAGCTATTGATCTTATTATATAATGTCTATGCTTGAAAGCATAGTACAAATACGTAGCTATTGATCTTATTATATAATGTCTATGCTTGAAAGCATAGTACAAATACATAGCTATTGATCTTATTATATAATGTCTATGCTTGAAAGCATAGTACAAATACGTAGCTATTGATCTTATTATATAATGTCTATGCTTGAAAGCATAGTACAAATACATAGCTATTGATCTTATTATATAATGTCTATGCTTGAAAGCATAGTACAAATACATAGCTATTGATCTTATTATATAATGTCTATGCTTGAAAGCACAGTACAAATACGTAGCTATTGATCTTATTATATAATGTCTATGCTTGAAAGCATAGTACAAATACATAGCTATTGATCTTATTATATAATGTCTATGCTTGAAAGCACAGTACAAATACGTAGCTATTGATCTTATTATATAATGTCTATGCTTGAAAGCATAGTACAAATACGTAGCTATTGATCTTATTATATAATGTCTATGCTTGAAAGCATAGTACAAATACATAGCTATTGATCTTATTATATAATGTCTATGCTTGAAAGCACAGTACAAATACGTAGCTATTGATCTTATTATATAATGTCTATGCTTGAAAGCACAGTACAAATACGTAGCTATTGATCTTATTATATAATGTCTATGCTTGAAAGCATAGTACAAATACATAGCTATTGATCTTATTATATAATGTCTATGCTTGAAAGCACAGTACAAATACGTAGCTATTGATCTTATTATATAATGTCTATGCTTGAAAGCACAGTACAAATACGTAGCTATTGATCTTATTATATAATGTCTATGCTTGAAAGCATAGTACAAATACATAGCTATTGATCTTATTATATAATGTCTATGCTTGAAAGCACAGTACAAATACGTAGCTATTGATCTTATTATATAATGTCTATGCTTGAAAGCATAGTACAAATACATAGCTATTGATCTTATTATATAATGTCTATGCTTGAAAGCACAGTACAAATACATAGCTATTGATCTTATTATATAATGTCTATGCTTGAAAGCATAGTACAAATACGTAGCTATTGATCTTATTATATAATGTCTATGCTTGAAAGCATAGTACAAATACATAGCTATTGATCTTATTATATAATGTCTATGCTTGAAAGCATAGTACAAATACGTAGCTATTGATCTTATTATATAATGTCTATGCTTGAAAGCATAGTACAAATACATAGCTATTGATCTTATTATATAATGTCTATGCTTGAAAGCACAGTACAAATACGTAGCTATTGATCTTATTATATAATGTCTATGCTTGAAAGCATAGTACAAATACATAGCTATTGATCTTATTATATAATGTCTATGCTTGAAAGCATAGTACAAATACATAGCTATTGATCTTATTATATAATGTCTATGCTTGAAAGCATAGTACAAATACGTAGCTATTGATCTTATTATATAATGTCTATGCTTGAAAGCATAGTACAAATACATAGCTATTGATCTTATTATATAATGTCTATGCTTGAAAGCATAGTACAAATACGTAGCTATTGATCTTATTATATAATGTCTATGCTTGAAAGCATAGTACAAATACATAGCTATTGATCTTATTATATAATGTCTATGCTTGAAAGCACAGTACAAATACGTAGCTATTGATCTTATTATATAATGTCTATGCTTGAAAGCATAGTACAAATACATAGCTATTGATCTTATTATATAATGTCTATGCTTGAAAGCATAGTACAAATACATAGCTATTGATCTTATTATATAATGTCTATGCTTGAAAGCACAGTACAAATACGTAGCTATTGATCTTATTATATAATGTCTATGCTTGAAAGCACAGTACAAATACGTAGCTATTGATCTTATTATATAATGTCTATGCTTGAAAGCATAGTACAAATACGTAGCTATTGATCTTATTATATAATGTCTATGCTTGAAAGCATAGTACAAATACATAGCTATTGATCTTATTATATAATGTCTATGCTTGAAAGCACAGTACAAATACATAGCTATTGATCTTATTATATAATGTCTATGCTTGAAAGCATAGTACAAATACGTAGCTATTGATCTTATTATATAATGTCTATGCTTGAAAGCATAGTACAAATACATAGCTATTGATCTTATTATATAATGTCTATGCTTGAAAGCACAGTACAAATACGTAGCTATTGATCTTATTATATAATGTCTATGCTTGAAAGCATAGTACAAATACATAGCTATTGATCTTATTATATAATGTCTATGCTTGAAAGCACAGTACAAATACATAGCTATTGATCTTATTATATAATGTCTATGCTTGAAAGCATAGTACAAATACATAGCTATTGATCTTATTATATAATGTCTATGCTTGAAAGCATAGTACAAATACATAGCTATTGATCTTATTATATAATGTCTATGCTTGAAAGCATAGTACAAATACGTAGCTATTGATCTTATTATATAATGTCTATGCTTGAAAGCATAGTACAAATACGTAGCTATTGATCTTATTATATAATGTCTATGCTTGAAAGCATAGTACAAATACGTAGCTATTGATCTTATTATATAATGTCTATGCTTGAAAGCACAGTACAAATACAGTAGAACCTGCGAATAGCACCACCCCTAGGGACCAAACAAAAAGTGGTGCTATTCCGAGGTATGGTGCTATTTGGAGGTTCAACAATTCTCATGGTCAAAGACACATTTCGAAGCACTCACATGAAAATGTGGATAGTATAGAAGAAGAAATGAGAAAATAAATAGAAAGGGACACAGAACAATTGTTAAAATCATTCATTATTTTATTTTATACACACTTCAGTGAAGTTACAAATAGTTTGGCTGTGACGTTACCTCCTCTTGTGTTTGTGAAAAAAACACAGGCTCTGCGCAGTGGGCGCTGGTCTAGGGGTTCTGGCGTGTGGAGGAGAAACGCCACAATTAAATTTCTTTCATTTACATGCAAAGAAACAGGAGGACAACAAGTTTGACAATTAAGAAAAGGATTTAATAATCAGGAAAACAAATAATCAAGCAATCGCCCCTTTTGTGGCTTTCAGACAGATAAATGAATACCCAGATTTCTCCCTTGATGCGGTGCGTACGTTAATTTCTTGTGCGTGTTGTGAGCAGGCGAGGTAGTCTAGTTCTCTTATAAGATAGTGAGGAACATTGTAGATCGTCTGTGTCTCTGAATTTGAAGAGGATAAGGCACTGCCAGACTTTGTTTACACGTGGCAAGGGGACGATTTCAACGCTACATTGCAATGGCGTCGCAGCAGGACGATGAGGATTTTGTTCAAATCGTTATGAAAGAAGGATCAGATGTCACATTTATTGAGTCAAAGTGGTGCTATTTGCAGGTAAAAACCACGGTTGGGACCGGAAGAGGGGTATCGCTAATCGCAATTGCGAGGTTTGGTGCTATTCAGAGGTAATTTTCTTAAGAAATCAATCCGTGCCGGCCGTGACCTAGTGCAATAGCGAGGTGTGGTGCTATTTAGAGGTTCGCTATTCGCAGGTTCTACTGTACATAGCTATTGATCTTATTATATAATGTCTATGCTTGAAAGCACAGTACAAATACGTAGCTATTGATCTTATTATATAATGTCTATGCTTGAAAGAAGAGTACAAATACGTAGCTATTGATCTTATTATATAATGTCTATGCTTGAAAGCATAGTACAAATACATAGCTATTGATCTTATTATATAATGTCTATGCTTGAAAGCATAGTACAAATACATAGCTATTGATCTTATTATATAATGTCTATGCTTGAAAGCACAGTACAAATACATAGCTATTGATCTTATTATATAATGTCTATGCTTGAAAGCATAGTACAAATACATAGCTATTGATCTTATTATATAATGTCTATGCTTGAAAGCATAGTACAAATACGTAGCTATTGATCTTATTATATAATGTCTATGCTTGAAAGCATAGTACAAATACATAGCTATTGATCTTATTATATAATGTCTATGCTTGAAAGCACAGTACAAATACGTAGCTATTGATCTTATTATATAATGTCTATGCTTGAAAGCATAGTACAAATACGTAGCTATTGATCTTATTATATAATGTCTATGCTTGAAAGCACAGTACAAATACAGTAGAACCTGCGAATAGCACCACCCCTAGGGACCAAACAAAAAGTGGTGCTATTCCGAGGTATGGTGCTATTTGGAGGTTCAACAATTCTCATGGTCAAAGACACATTTCGAAGCACTCACATGAAAATGTGGATAGTATAGAAGAAGAAATGAGAAAATAAATAGAAAGGGACACAGAACAATTGTTAAAATCATTCATTATTTTATTTTATACACACTTCAGTGAAGTTACAAATAGTTTGGCTGTGACGTTACCTCCTCTTGTGTTTGTGAAAAAAACACAGGCTCTGCGCAGTGGGCGCTGGTCTAGGGGTTCTGGCGTGTGGAGGAGAAACGCCACAATTAAATTTCTTTCATTTACATGCAAAGAAACAGGAGGACAACAAGTTTGACAATTAAGAAAAGGATTTAATAATCAGGAAAACAAATAATCAAGCAATCGCCCCTTTTGTGGCTTTCAGACAGATAAATGAATACCCAGATTTCTCCCTTGATGCGGTGCGTACGTTAATTTCTTGTGCGTGTTGTGAGCAGGCGAGGTAGTCTAGTTCTCTTATAAGATAGTGAGGAACATTGTAGATCGTCTGTGTCTCTGAATTTGAAGAGGATAAGGCACTGCCAGACTTTGTTTACACGTGGCAAGGGGGCGATTTCAACGCTACATTGCAATGGCGTCGCAGCAGGACGATGAGGATTTTTTTCAAATCGTTATGAAAGAAGGATCAGATGTCACATTTATTGAGTCAAAGTGGTGCTATTTGCAGGTAAAAACCACGGTTGGGACCGGAAGAGGGGTATCGCTAATCGCAATTGCGAGGTTTGGTGCTATTCAGAGGTAATTTTCTTAAGAAATCAATCCGTGCCGGCCGTGACCTAGTGCAATAGCGAGGTGTGGTGCTATTTAGAGGTTCGCTATTCGCAGGTTCTACTGTACATAGCTATTGATCTTATTATATAATGTCTATGCTTGAAAGCACAGTACAAATACGTAGCTATTGATCTTATTATATAATGTCTATGCTTGAAAGAAGAGTACAAATACGTAGCTATTGATCTTATTATATAATGTCTATGCTTGAAAGCATAGTACAAATACATAGCTATTGATCTTATTATATAATGTCTATGCTTGAAAGCATAGTACAAATACATAGCTATTGATCTTATTATATAATGTCTATGCTTGAAAGCACAGTACAAATACATAGCTATTGATCTTATTATATAATGTCTATGCTTGAAAGCATAGTACAAATACATAGCTATTGATCTTATTATATAATGTCTATGCTTGAAAGCATAGTACAAATACGTAGCTATTGATCTTATTATATAATGTCTATGCTTGAAAGCATAGTACAAATACATAGCTATTGATCTTATTATATAATGTCTATGCTTGAAAGCACAGTACAAATACGTAGCTATTGATCTTATTATATAATGTCTATGCTTGAAAGCACAGTACAAATACATAGCTATTGATCTTATTATATAATGTCTATGCTTGAAAGCATAGTACAAATACATAGCTATTGATCTTATTATATAATGTCTATGCTTGAAAGCATAGTACAAATACGTAGCTATTGATCTTATTATATAATGTCTATGCTTGAAAGCATAGTACAAATACATAGCTATTGATCTTATTATATAATGTCTATGCTTGAAAGCATAGTACAAATACGTAGCTATTGATCTTATTATATAATGTCTATGCTTGAAAGCATAGTACAAATACATAGCTATTGATCTTATTATATAATGTCTATGCTTGAAAGCACAGTACAAATACGTAGCTATTGATCTTATTATATAATGTCTATGCTTGAAAGCATAGTACAAATACATAGCTATTGATCTTATTATATAATGTCTATGCTTGAAAGCATAGTACAAATACATAGCTATTGATCTTATTATATAATGTCTATGCTTGAAAGCACAGTACAAATACGTAGCTATTGATCTTATTATATAATGTCTATGCTTGAAAGCACAGTACAAATACGTAGCTATTGATCTTATTATATAATGTCTATGCTTGAAAGCATAGTACAAATACATAGCTATTGATCTTATTATATAATGTCTATGCTTGAAAGCATAGTACAAATACATAGCTATTGATCTTATTATATAATGTCTATGCTTGAAAGCATAGTACAAATACGTAGCTATTGATCTTATTATATAATGTCTATGCTTGAAAGCATAGTACAAATACATAGCTATTGATCTTATTATATAATGTCTATGCTTGAAAGCACAGTACAAATACGTAGCTATTGATCTTATTATATAATGTCTATGCTTGAAAGCACAGTACAAATACGTAGCTATTGATCTTATTATATAATGTCTATGCTTGAAAGCATAGTACAAATACATAGCTATTGATCTTATTATATAATGTCTATGCTTGAAAGCATAGTACAAATACGTAGCTATTGATCTTATTATATAATGTCTATGCTTGAAAGCATAGTACAAATACGTAGCTATTGATCTTATTATATAATGTCTATGCTTGAAAGCATAGTACAAATACGTAGCTATTGATCTTATTATATAATGTCTATGCTTGAAAGCATAGTACAAATACGTAGCTATTGATCTTATTATATAATGTCTATGCTTGAAAGCACAGTACAAATACAGTAGAACCTGCGAATAGCACCACCCCTAGGGACCAAACAAAAAGTGGTGCTATTCCGAGGTATGGTGCTATTTGGAGGTTCAACAATTCTCATGGTCAAAGACACATTTCGAAGCACTCACATGAAAATGTGGATAGTATAGAAGAAGAAATGAGAAAATAAATAGAAAGGGACACAGAACAATTGTTAAAATCATTCATTATTTTATTTTATACACACTTCAGTGAAGTTACAAATAGTTTGGCTGTGACGTTACCTCCTCTTGTGTTTGTGAAAAAAACACAGGCTCTGCGCAGTGGGCGCTGGTCTAGGGGTTCTGGCGTGTGGAGGAGAAACGCCACAATTAAATTTCTTTCATTTACATGCAAAGAAACAGGAGGACAACAAGTTTGACAATTAAGAAAAGGATTTAATAATCAGGAAAACAAATAATCAAGCAATCGCCCCTTTTGTGGCTTTCAGACAGATAAATGAATACCCAGATTTCTCCCTTGATGCGGTGCGTACGTTAATTTCTTGTGCGTGTTGTGAGCAGGCGAGGTAGTCTAGTTCTCTTATAAGATAGTGAGGAACATTGTAGATCGTCTGTGTCTCTGAATTTGAAGAGGATAAGGCACTGCCAGACTTTGTTTACACGTGGCAAGGGGACGATTTCAACGCTACATTGCAATGGCGTCGCAGCAGGACGATGAGGATTTTGTTCAAATCGTTATGAAAGAAGGATCAGATGTCACATTTATTGAGTCAAAGTGGTGCTATTTGCAGGTAAAAACCACGGTTGGGACCGGAAGAGGGGTATCGCTAATCGCAATTGCGAGGTTTGGTGCTATTCAGAGGTAATTTTCTTAAGAAATCAATCCGTGCCGGCCGTGACCTAGTGCAATAGCGAGGTGTGGTGCTATTTAGAGGTTCGCTATTCGCAGGTTCTACTGTACATAGCTATTGATCTTATTATATAATGTCTATGCTTGAAAGCACAGTACAAATACGTAGCTATTGATCTTATTATATAATGTCTATGCTTGAAAGCATAGTACAAATACGTAGCTATTGATCTTATTATATAATGTCTATGCTTGAAAGCATAGTACAAATACATAGCTATTGATCTTATTATATAATGTCTATGCTTGAAAGCATAGTACAAATACGTAGCTATTGATCTTATTATATAATGTCAATGCTTGAAAGCACAGTACAAATACATAGCTATTGATCTTATTATATAATGTCTATGCTTGAAAGCATAGTACAAATACATAGCTATTGATCTTATTATATAATGTCTATGCTTGAAAGCACAGCACAAATACATAGCTATTGATCTTATTATATAATGTCTATGCTTGAAAGCATAGTACAAATATGTAGCTATTGATCTTATTATATAATGTCTATGCTTGAAAGCACAGCACAAATACATAGCTATTGATCTTATTATATAATGTCTATGCTTGAAAGCATAGTACAAATACGTAGCTATTGATCTTATTATATAATGTCTATGCTTGAAAGCATAGCACAAATACATAGCTATTGATCTTATTATATAATGTCTATGCTTGAAAGCATAGCACAAATACATAGCTATTGATCTTATTATATAATGTCTATGCTTGAAAGCACAGCACAAATACATAGCTATTGATCTTATTATATAATGTCTATGCTTGAAAGCACAGCACAAATACATAGCTATTGATCTTATTATATAATGTCTATGCTTTAAAGCATAGTACAAATACATAGCTATTGATCTTATTATATAATGTCTATGCTTGAAAGCATAGTACAAATACGTAGCTATTGATCTTATTATATAATGTAAATTCTAAACAAATTTGAAGGGTTGGGAAGTTCCTGTAAATATTTTTTGTCTTTTTTACTTTGGCCCGTCGTAGACGTTTAAACCAAAGATAACGACCTTGTGTCCAAATGTACACTTTCTACTAAAGAACGGTTACACAGTCCCCACACTTCTGAGGAATATAACACTATATTGAGAACTTGTGCGTCCAACATTTTGAAACAAGAAGGGCAAAGCCCATACGACTCACACGCTTGACCTTGACCTTTATATGACCTTGACCTTCAAGGTCAAGGTCAAACAACTAAACCTACCAATGACATCATACACTAAGAAATGCTTTACACATTTTCCTACCAAAATACATGTGACCTTGACCCAAGGTCAAGGTCATGCAACACAAAGCTGTTAATTCAAGACATAGGAAGCACAATGGTGATTATTGGCACTTTCTACCATGAGATATAGTCACTTTTAGTGGTTCACTACCCCATTTTGGTCACATTTCATAAGGGTCAAAGTGACCTTGACCTTGATGATATGTGAACAAATGTGTCTCATGATGAAAGTATAACATGTGCCCCACATAATTATTAAGTTTGAAACAGTTATCTTCCATAGTTCAGGGTCAAGGTCACTTCAAAATATGTATACAATCCAACTTTGAAGAGCTCCTGTGACCTTGACCTTGAAGCAAGGTCAACCAAACTGGTATCAAAAGATAGGGCTTGCTTTGACCTATATACCACTTGTAGCTAAGGTCGCCATTCTCAATAACGTGGGAGAAAATGGGGAAAATGTGAAAAATGACTGTTTTTGAGACCACATTTATGGCTCCTGTGACCTTGAAGCAAGGTCAAGTCACTATGTATGTTTTTTGAGGCCTTGTCATCATACACCATCATGCCACATTTGGTGTTGATAGACTTAATAGTCTCCGAGAAAAATCCAACGTTTAAGTTTTTTACGCCCGGACGGACGGACGCCCGGACGGACGGACGACACGGCTCAGTACATAGACTCACTTTTGCTTCGCATGTGAGTCAAAAAGCATCTGGTGACAGACACTGCAACCTTCTCAAACATCTTGTAAGTTGTGTTGCACTGGCTTTCGCTCTCTGCACAAGATCTATTTGAAGCAGATTTGACGATAGCCTAGTGGTGAACAAAGATCCCAGATATCTATACAGTGGAACCTGCGAATAGCGACCCCTCTTGGGACCAAACCAAAAGGGGTGCTATTTCGAGGTAGGGTGTTATTTGGAGGTTCAACCATAATCATGATCAAAAACACATTTCAAAGCTCACACACATGCACATGTGTAGATAGAAAATAAAAGACATGAGAAAACAAACAGCAAGGGCAACAAAACAATGTTTAAAGGCATTCAATATTTTATTGTACACACTTCAAGTTAAAATGAGGATTAATTTGGCTAGTTTTGACTAAACTAAGGAGATCTGCATGTACATGTACATGTAGTCACTGATGTTCTTGTGATTGGCTTTGGATTTTTCTATAAGTCTAATCATGATCAAGAACACATTTCAAAGCACACACACATGCACATGTGTAGATAGAAAATAAAAGACATGAGAAACCTAACAGCTAGGGCAACAAAACCATTTTTAAAGGCATTCAATATTTTATTGTACACACTTCAAGTGAAAATGAGGATTAATTTGGCTAGTTTTGGCTAAACTAAGGAGATCTGCATGTAGTCACTGATGTTCTTCTGAGTGGCTTTGGATTTTTCTTTAAGTCTGATTTCTTCCACAGAACTTTTCAGTTTCATGGCCTGTGACACATCATCATTGTCACCTTTGACAGTGACAAAGGCAAGCAGCCTTTTCACTTGCTCTAGAGCTTCCTTTGAAGACATAATGGGCTCTGGCTCTGCTTCTTCATCTTCATGCTCTGATTCAGCATCTGCAGGGGGGTCAAAGGAGAAGGCAGGCTCTGTTGACACTGTAGCAACAGTGTCATCCATGTGAATGAAGCTCTCCCATGTGACACCATCCAGCAGCTGGTGGTATGGCTCTTCCAGTAGCACCTCTTCCTGTTCCTCAATGGTGCTGGAGCTGGTGGTAGCATCCACCAACCCACAGTGAGCGAAACACTTCACACACGTTGAGGGTTTGATTGCAAACCAGGCATTGCCCAACCACCTCACAGCGTCGAGCAGAGTGATGGACTTCGCCAGCTGCGTGGCTGTGCTGACCTCATCCATCTCCACCAAGAGATGACGCAGCAATCTCTTGCGGTAGAGAGCTTTAACTTGGGCTATGATCCCACCATCAAGTGGCTGAAGCTTGCTTGTTGTGTTAGGGGGTAGAAACACCAGCTTGATGTTGGACAGCTCAATGTGGGGGTGAGCAGCGCAGTTGTCCACCAGCAGTAGGATACGACGCTCCTGAGCTTTCATCCTGTTGTTGACCCTGTTAAGCCAGGAGGTGAAAAGGGCTGCTGTCATCCAGCTCTTCCGGTTCCAGGCATATTCCACTCCCAGACTGCTCTTGTGCACATTCTTAAAGCATCGCGGGTTTTCGCTCTTCCCAATGAGCAGGGGTGTCAGCTTCTCCCCTGTGGCAGAGCAAGCCAGCAGAACGGTCATCCTCTCCTTCGCTGTCTTGATTCCTTTCTTGACGTCGTTCTTGTGCACCAAGGAGGTCCTGGGGAGGCTTCTGTAGTAAAGGCCGGTTTCGTCTGCATTGAAGATGTCCTTCAATGCATATCCAGCACAGATGTCCGGCAGCCGCTTGGCCCAGTCGTCCACAGCACTTTGTGGGACTTCAGCCGACTCTCCTGAAACAGAAACCACAAACATAATTTTTATTTAATGTGAAATAAAAAGATAATGTCCATAGAATCATGTGAAAAGTATTTTCATCAAAACTTTAAAAATGACATACGACATGGGTTCCAATAAATAATTCTCTCAAAAATCTTTAAGAGAACACTTACCACAAAGCACAGCAGCTGAGACGTTGAAACGCTTTTTCCAAGAAGCCAACCATCCATTGGATGCTGAGAAATCGTCCAGTGAAAGCTCCATAGACAGCTGCAATGCCTTTTCCTGTAGGAACACAAATAAATAAATAAATAAATAAATGCCAAGAGAAACCCTAACACACACAGCAAAACAACAGCAGTATCACTGACTGGCAGACACATTTTTCAAGGAGGAAAAATGTAGGCTAGGCGTACACAGAAGGCTTGTTCAAGAGTAAAAAGTGCTGCATGAGCGCTTCATGTTGGGAATTGAGCGCTCTTTGCCTCTAATGAACACCTACAGATTTAGTGCAGCGCTCCACTTGTTAAAGGGGAGGTAAATCTTCTGCTCCCCATGTTGTGTTGATAGACGCTAAGAAAATTAGAACGTATTTTCTTTGCCACAGACATCGTTTATGCACGTTTAAATGTATTCTGCATGAATAAAGTCCACTACTGTGCCATCCTTACTTGCCATTACTCGCGCATACAGAGCGCTTGGGGCAAATAAAGCCCGTTCCAGTCCCAAAATGATGTTTCTGAGAGTTATTTTACGCATCGACGGCCAGTGCGGGATCGAAGACGCCATTTTAAAAATCGTCTGAATCACCTCGGATCGAGGATGCTCAGCGCTGAGTGAATCACGCCCCAAAATTGCTGTTCAGGAGTGAATCACAAGCAGCGCTGTGCAGCGCTTCGCAGCGCTGCGCCTCCTGAACAAGCCTTAAAAACTGACAGGCAAAATTTCCCAGATGCGAAAGGGTATGCCTACATCGAGTGCTCTCAGAACTCGTTGTTCTGATTGTAAATTCTCTCTCAATCAATGCAATGTATAATTTTCAACAGCAAATTCAAAAATGGACAAGGTTTGCCTACCTGGATTAGTTTCCCAGAAATCGGAAGGTTTCGCGATCGCTGTTCACAAAACCATTGCCACATATCGGCGTTGAGACCCTCGAGATTTGTCTTTCGTCGTTTTGTGTGCTTCTGGTCCGCTCGGCCTCCATCTTCCCATCGCTGTTTTAACTCTTCTCGTTTTCTCTTTACTGATTTGATTTGTGTCAAACCAACATCAAAGTGTTTGGCCACATCCTGTAGGGTCATACCATTGTCTATTTTTTTCAAGACCTCCATCCGCTGTTCCAGCGTTAGTGCTTTCCTCTTTGTAGCCATTTTGTGGGGGATGAATGGCATGAGGCAAAAAACACTGAAGCAGGCTCATCGGCTGCAAAGGTTATTTTTAGATTGCCTGACCCACTTCTGACCCCAGCATTGTATACATGTCAGCGCGGCTCAACTAAACCGACCTCTGGGAACGGCCGTGTGGTGCAGACACTTCGCGAAATGCCGCCCCAGGGAAGAGAGAGTCGCTATTCGCAAGTAAAAACAGCGATCGGGACCGGCAAGGGGGGGTCGTTATTCGCAATAGCGAGGTTAGTCGCTATTTAGAGGTAATTTTCTTAAGAAATCGATCCGTGCCGGCTCTGACCAGCCGCTATTGCGAGGGTAGTCGCTATTTAGAGGGTCGCTATTTGCAGGTCCCACTGTACTCTGAAACCACTTCTAACAGCTCATTACCCAAGTACCACCTTTCATGTTCTGCCAAATAGCCCCCATTCCTGAATACCATAACCTTTGTTTTTTCCCTATTTATCATGAGACCAATATAATCGGCACCTCTCTTCAGGGTGTAGTTGGTTTTGCAAACCCATAACAGAGTCGGATACAAGTACTATATCATCAGCAAAAAGTAATAAGTATATGATGACATTGCTAGGCATTATCTGGATACCATGTTTACCATTCTTAATTACCATTTTGGAAACATAATTCACTAAAAGTGCAAATATTATCGCGACATTTCGCAGCCGTTTCAACCCTGCATTACTTTCAAAAGGGTCCGAATAGTTACCATTGCACCTTACACTACATATAACTTGTGAATAAATTGCCTGAAGCATCTTCAAAAATCTTCCTCGGATTCCGTACAAACAAAGTATCACCCACAGTGCAGACCTGTTGACAGTGTCGAAAGCCTTCTTAAGGCAAGACACTACTAGGAAGCATGAAATTTTTTATTATGTTTATTGAATTTTTTTTGTTTCATTGGCATGAAAGAACTCATAACAGTAAATCAAAACATCAAAGTTTGACAGTAATTAGAATTATGGGTAATCCAAAATGGCTGCCTAACATGCAAAAATATGCAAATTTCTGTATCTTTTCAAATTTCTATAACTTCTTAACTACTTGATATTTTTTTTAATTCTTTTTGCATTAAAATTGTACACTCTTTATCTTCAAATGTACAGAAGATTATGTTTGTAATGCAAAAAGTAAAAAAATGTACTTATTGCTTCCACATCAATATCCGAATTGCAGATAAAGTAGGTTCAACATCAAAGAAAAAAAATCATATCTGGCCAAATAATCAGTTCACAGCAAAAAATGTCTGTCAGTTTATAAATTATTATACATGTAACAAACCTGCAAAATTACAAGTCATCATCATCATCCTGTGATGAGTTTTAGTAATTAATTGATTTGAACTCTACGAAAAAAACACATTTTGAGAAAATGGCAAAAACAACTTTTAGTCATGCATAAGTCCTTCTAAAACTATCCATCATGGCTAAAACTTGTTTCATTTATTCATACATTCATCCAGCAGGACTACACATGCTAAAAAATGAAACTGAACTTACAGTTTCTAGATTTAGGGTTTTTGTGCAGTGAGTCAGTCCCCAGTACAAAAAAATGCAGGGATGGAAAAGTTCATGCTCAAGAGGAAAGGATCAGCCCTACTACTACACAGGAAATGCCAAGGTCAATAAAGGCAACTTCAGGGAGACACATGCTGTGAATGAGTCAACAACAAGTCAGTCTGCCATTCCAGCACCAAAGGTTTCTCCTCCTTCTTCCTCCTGAAGCCTCCCCTTCTGATGCCTTGAGTTGAAGGCATGAAGCCACATAGTGTAGGCGCTGTTGCTATGCCTGAACATAGGCTGCCACATTAGCTTTCTTCATTCTTCTGGCATTACAGGTTCCACATTATAAGCAAAGTTTGCTGGCTAAGCCATTGTTTTCATTGTATAGTGTTCTGAGGGTGAGACCAGACAGAAAACAGTTCGGGCAAAGAACATCGTTCATCAGTTCACTCAGCTGATCTAAGTGCACGTTGACCCACTTTTGATCGGTTTTAATCAGCTGCTTCGCTTTTGCCTGCATCATCTGTATCTTCCTCCTTGATGCCGATGTGTTGGAAGTTTCTTCCGGAATCGAGGCAGTTGAGATGGAGGGACGAGGAGACAGTGATCGCGATGGTACTGTCAACGCAGGCGTTGACGAAGTAGAACTAGACTTTCGACCTTGACCGCAAAGTATTTTCGAGGTGCGTGCAGCCGCAAGCTGCTCTCTTCGCCCACTATTTTTTGGTCGCGGCATAATGTTGAGTTTATTCACTCATGGGCATTCTCTGATCGTTTGATTGAAGTCGATTTTATTCGATTTGGTGCCAAACATAAACTAACTGAGAGAATTAGCGTTGAAGCAGCAGCCATGTTTACGATGCATTGTGGGCCAGGGAATTCTCGCTTCGGAGTCTCTGATTGGTTGAAACAAGTGGAATTCCCTCTCTAAGCTCAATGATTGGCTAGTGAGTTTCCAAACAACCCTGTGTACGCTGTTTGAAATCATCAACTAAAAATAGACCACTATAGTTGGCGGAGTGATTTCCCTTGCTGTGCTCGATCGAAAAGACGAGCTTTCCAACAGTACCGGGCGTGAACCTCTTCGTAGAATAGATCGAAAGTTACACATTTTCCAAAAGTCATAAAATATGATGCATCAATGACGTTTTTAACGTTTTTTACGAGGAGTGATGTTTTTAAAAGCCATTTTATTCAACTAATTTTCGAATGAGAGGTCGAAAACAACATGTGGGGGCATTTGCGAGTGTTTGAACTACTCAAAACTGATGTTATCTCAAAAACCTCCAGATATGAAATTTTCCCAACTTTTTGACCTGTGTCTTGCCTTAACTCATTGCTTACGCAAGGATAGCATTAGGAAATTTACCTCTGTACGCAGTGTTTTTTTAAGTTTTCAAAAAATCGTACAAAGTCCAAATTTTGAATAACTGTTTAATATTTGGTACCACAAGAAAGAAAATCATTTGCACTTTCTAGCTGAAGTGCTGGATAGTTACAATATGCAGTAAGAAAATTGGGGAATTTTTTTTTTTAACACCAGGTACATGCAATTTTTTTTTTTAAATTTTTTTTTACACCTAATGTATTGTACTAATAGTCAAGAGATAGATTTTGCACAACAGTTCTGAAATCAGTATTTCCACATCAAACTATATTGATGAATGATTGACTACAGGATAAAAAAAATGCTTGAAAATGATTTTTTTAGCAAGTCAGAGAGGTGAAATCAGAAAGTATACACTTACTCACTGCAATCTGTCTCTGTCTGAATAGAAGAAAATCTCAGAATGGCCTTCTGAGAGAAAGAAGGCGCCCTACTTGGCATAGTCATCTTTTGTGTGGTACAGTTCATTGGAGGAGTAGAGAAGGTTTTCGGCATCCTCTGCATCCGAATCGATGTCTGTGTCCTCTGTAAACACCGATTCTATCTCTTCCTCTCTCTCTGACGGCGACGGCGTCTTCGCTGTCACTTAGTGTCAGTCACGAAGTCGATTCGTTTCGTCTTCGCTGCAGCCACCGCTTCATTCTCGTTGACTGGGACTATTTCCGCATCAGAATCATCAAGATCTTCTTCAGAAGTCCAATATCCACCTAGATCTTCAGTATCAGACCCTTCTTCCATCCACACTTCTAATACTTCGTCATTTTCATCACCGCTCGATCTTCTTCGACAACGCGACGCCATGTCGACAAGCGCATAAACACGACGTAGGGTGAGCGTAGCTTCTACTACATCTAGCTTTCTCATGGGGACTATACTAAAGAAAAGGTAACTCCAGCGAACACGCATTGGATAGAGAACAAAGAGCTGTACGATTTACTTCCCTTGAAACAGCCACGGAGATAGGAAAAATTCATTACGGCGACCGCAACACGTACTTGCGCTACGTAGCCAAAGGGTGTTGGCGTCATCGCAACACGTGCTTGCGCTGCGTAAGCAATGAGTTAAGAGTGCAAGTTGCACATGAGCACACACACACCACACACAAATGCATGTGTGCATGCATATACACACACATTAGCAATGCCCGCGCCTTCTTTCCGGTATGCGAAAAATGCAAGCAAACCACCACTTCACTTTCATGGCTAATTGTGGACAATCCACATACTATTCTCAATAAAGACAAGAAGGAAAGTTGTTTATAAAGGTTTCAAGAACATGTGCGTGTGATTTGGTGTTAATCTGCCTGATTTCCGCCAAGAAAATGCAAGCTTATTACGTAAAAGCATCCTCCGCCGCTACCGCCTCGCGATGGCACGGCGGTGTTCGCATTTCGCGAGTCGGGTTGGTCTCTTCAAAACACTCGTCCGTCGAAGTTTCTCAATGGATCAAGTTGAAACTTTACAACCAATCAGAGGAAAGCTTGCTCTTTTGTTCGGTGTGCGTGATAACTTCCGGTATTTCTGCAGACGAAAGATACTGCGCTAAGTGTGAAGTGAATCCGATATTTTTCAATTATTTGCTTAGTAAATCTGTTCAAATCGCTCTATCATGCATAGATTTGAATTCCTCAAGAATTTATCTTTTTCATGATATATTTGGTTTTATTTTTGCGATAAGCATGACGACGGATTGTGCATTTTTCTGAGGTACCATACGAAGGATTTAGATCATTATGAATAGGCCTACCGGCCGCGGGAACAGACATTGTAATGATTGCCGCTGGTCACTTCAGCTGCTTCGCAACCAAAATGTCGCTTAAATTTAAAGAGATATTGTTCAGATGTACAGAATCAATGCTTATATATGTTTTTGTGTGGTTTGGTTGTGTGGTTTTGTTTTGTTTCTTCAGAAAATTCCAATCGCTTCGCTAGCGACAAGCGTCTTGTAGGCCAGTCCATTGTTGAAACCCCCCAACCTCTCAATCTATTTTTAGACCGCTGCAGTTTGAATGGCGCAGCTTGCCAATTTGGAATGTTCCGACGGGGGGAATGGGTTTAAGAGCTTCACAACAGGAAAAAAACCCCTGTAATTCGTTCTACACCCCCAAGGCCCCATCCCCTTCACAGACCTGCCAAGTGCTACGATTTAGGCGTAGCATGCTACGATTTCGACATGGTTGCTACGCTGCTACGCTCGTCCGTAAAAACTACGCTTAAAAAAAAAAATGACGTGAATTTTTTTTAGACCTTAAAAAAAAATCCATTCATGAAAAAGAGAGCGACCCGCGTGCCAGCCTCGAACTTAACTTTTGACCTTCACGTAGAATTGTGTACTGTAACCGACCAATCGCGTTGCGTTTTAACCCCCGTGCGGAAATGCTGGAAACACCCGAAGCGCAGTTGTTTGACCGCAAAAATGGCGTCGAAGCAAAAGACGCCCGCTGTCGATCTCGCTGCTACTCCCCCAAAGAAGGCATGAAAGTCTCGACCCAGTTGTCAGCACTTTAAAGCAGACTACACCAAGGAGTATTGATCCATGTATGGTCAGATCTGCAAATAGCTCCTCAGCCGCAAGATGCACGTACTGTCAGACCGATTTTTCGATTGCTCACGGGGGGCGGTTTGACATCGAGAAACATGTGCGTACTGCGACACACAAGAAGAAAGCCGCGGAAAAGCCGAGCAAACCGCTCACTGCGCATTTCAAGCCAGCGACTGCAGAGGACGATCAATCAGTCATTTTAACAGAATGTTTGTTCACATCGTTCCTTGTGGAACACAATGTACCCATCAGTGCAGCAGATCACGCGGGGCCACTGAACTTTTGACCGTCACGTAGAAATCCCCCCGCTTCACGCCGGCGGTTCAGCGCTCAGCGTCTTGACAGCCCCCCCCCCCACCCCCCCCCCACCCACCACCCACCCCCCGCTTCACGCTGGCGGTTCAGTGCTTCGCGCCTGCGCAAACATCGCCATTTTCCTTCTTGTGCGTGTGTGCTACGCCTATTTCTTAAATGCTACTCCAAAAAGCTCTGGATGCTACTCTTTGGCAGGATGGTGGGTTGGCAGGTCTGCCTTCAAATGAATAATTACTGTACAAAGATTATGTTTGACTTATGTGTTTAATGTCAGTTAACCTAGTTGAGTGTTTTGATTTATTGTTTGTTTCAATGTTTTTTGTTCAGTAGTTTGTCTTGTCTGTAATAATGTATTTTGTAATGTTTGTTTGCTTTTCTATATCTTAAT
Source organism: Theodoxus fluviatilis (assembly GCA_034096865.1). Taxonomy (NCBI): domain Eukaryota; kingdom Metazoa; phylum Mollusca; class Gastropoda; order Cycloneritida; family Neritidae; genus Theodoxus; species Theodoxus fluviatilis. Next base: position 33,508 of record JAWQFJ010013672.1, on the reverse strand, counting down.
GTCAGTTAGCCTAGTTGAGTGTTTTGATTTATTGTTTGTTTCAATGTTTTTTCTTCAGTAGTTTGTCTTGTCTGTAATAATATATTTTGTAATGTTTGTTTGCTTTTCTATGACTTAATATTTGTTGCACAGATTTCTTGCAACAGTCTGGCCCAGATCTTGATGTCTCATCTGATGATGTCGTGGTTCTGTAGAGTGTAGACACTAGACAGTGTAGAGTATAACCACCTGCCCAACACACAAATTCCAGGTGATGCTTTGTTTGGCTGTATTTCAGGAAATAGGCTTTTGTGATATGTCATACATGTGTCTTGTGTGTTCATAACATTAACACCATTACAATAAAGTTGAATGTTTGTATATATCATGTGTAGTTTTTATTTTGTTAATTTCTCATCTTATCCTTCAACTGTTGTCAAAATAATGCACAGTCCACTTCAAATTACAATGCACTAAAAGACAATGAAAGAAAGTAAGAGACAGAGCAACATTAAAAAAAATTATGAGAAAGCTTCATTTTTAGCGAACTTGTGCTTCTTTTACATTTCGACCAATCAGAACACATTTAATTAATTATGCAAATTCGTGTAATCACAATTTACATATTTTTTTTTTTTTATATGGATGGAATTATTGTACATTGATAAAATGCCAGTTATATGCCAGGATACTGCATATTATTTTGTGTCCTTTCAAGAAATTTGAAACAAGCGTAAATTTTTTGCAAATCTTATGCAAATTAGCGAATAATAATTTAGTTATGTCATTTTTGATGGCGCCATTGGATTTGGTTGAATTTGTTCCATGGGTGTGTGCATTTTTATGAATATACTCCAATAAATGTAAGAATGACACTAAGAAATGTATTATTTCCTTGTTTCGACCGGTGCCATCCCAAATCTGGGGTTCTTCACAAATCCTACTAAATATTTTTGGCCTTCGAATTACCATAACTTTGGTTCTAATTAACCGATTTCCAAAATTCAAATTGCATTGTGATTAGATCAATGAGTACTATCACCATAACTTGAAGTTATAATGATTTGGTACATTTGAAAAAAAGGTCGGGCATTGCTACACACATGCACACACCTGTTCCAAGGCTTGCAAACATTCAGGAGCTCACATGAAAAGTTAGGTGTTCTGAGGCATGGAATTTCACTGAGACTGTTTGCTTGCAGGACATGTATGTCTACGTGTCAGAGCAGGAGACCTTTGATGACTTCAACAACTCGGAGGCACTCTTCTGGCTGCAGAGGCAGCTGGAGTATGGAGACTGGGAGGCAGGTCCCACCAAGGATGGCTCGTTCTACAAGGATGGAATAATCTCCATCCCTCCGGCAAGTGTGCCTCCCTTGCTCTGCTTCTTCATCCTCACACCTTCATTCCACCCTGATGCTTTGGGTGTATCATGCATCTATGTCCACTTGCACTTGTTGTGTGGATGGGGGTTTATCCGTAGGTGCTCTTGTAATGGTTTTGAAGCTAGTTAACCTGTAGTTGATCATGAATTTCTTATGTATGAATGTCTTCTTTGCAGAGTGTGCAGAACAATGGATCCCTATACTTGCATGTCTACTTTGTCAAGTCTGGTAATTCACCCAATCCAAAGGACAAAGGGAAATATTCAAAGAAATCCACTGCTTACAGATCAAAACGTAAGTGGGTTTGTTTATTCCAAGATGAAGTGAAATGGCCCTGTGGTGAAGTAGTGTGCTACAATAGATCTTTGGTTTAACCCTTGGAGTTCCACAGTCTGAAAATGTGGACTGCGATGGCGGAGTGCCACAGTCTGAATTTCCTACTACTGGGCTTTGGCTCGGTATATTAAACTTTCACCAACTGACACTCTACTGGTTAGAGCCTATTTCTATCAACCAATGAAAGCACAGCACACATCAGAGCTGGTCTGCCATCAATGCCAGTGCACAGGCAATGTGCATTTTGTTGTTGTTGCTGTTGTTATCACTGCACTCGAGGGTTAATTTTCATGTTGCATGAACAAAGTTTCATGCATCACTATTGAAGTTAATTTATATCCAGCAAGTACTTATAATAAGTTCTGGACTAGGATGATCAAGTTGACAGCATGCATTGTTTAATGCTTCATGTTAGAATTACATGATTAAAGGGGCTCCTGCTTGCTAACTGTTCTGAATGTCGAAATTTTAACTGTTGTGTATATTGACATTTTTTTCATCTTGTACATTGATATAATTTCAGGCTTGAACAAATTCAAAAAGAGGTTTTTCCACAACACAGTCAACTTGCTCACCGGTCAGACTGATGCTGACCCTAGTCTCATCAAGGTTTGTGGGCAGCATGCCATTCCTGACGCATGCTTTGTGTTGGAGCTTTTTCACATTGTTTCACTCCAGTGTGAACATCTAGTTTGCTATACTTTCCAGTGTGAACATCTAGTTTGCTATACTTTCCAGTGTGAACATCTAGTTTGCTGTACTCTCCAGTGTGAACATCTAGTTTGCTATACTTTCCAGTATGAACATCTAGTTTGCTATACTTTCCAGTGTGAACATCTAGTTTGCTATACTTTCCAGTGTGAACATCTAGTTTGCTGTACTCTCCAGTGTGAACATCTAGTTTGCTATACTTTCCAGTGTGAACATCTAGTTTGCTGTACTCTCCAGTGTGATCATCTAGTTTGCTATACTTTCCAGTGTGAACATCTAGTTTGCTATACTTTCCAGTGTGAACATCTAGTTTGCTGTACTCTCCAGTGTGAACATCTAGTTTGCTATACTTTCCAGTGTGAACATCTAGTTTGCTATACTTTCCAGTGTGAACATCTAGTTTGCTATACTTTCCAGTGTGAACATCTAGTTTGCTATACTTTCCAGTGTGAACATCTAGTTTGCTGTACTCTCCAGTGTGAACATCTAGTTTGCTATACTTTCCAGTGTGAACATCTAGTTTGCTATACTTTCCAGTGTGAACATCTAGTTTGCTATACTTTCCAGTGTGAACATCTAGTTTGCTGTACTCTCCAGTGTGAACATCTAGTTTGCTATACTTTCCAGTGTGAACATCTAGTTTGCTATACTTTCCAGTGCGAACATCTAGTTTGCTATACTTTCCAGTGTGAACATCTAGTTTGCTGTACTCTCCAGTGTGAACATCTAGTTTGCTATACTTTCCAGTGTGAACATCTAGTTTGCTATACTTTCCAGTGTGAACATCTAGTTTGCTATACTTTAAGGCACACCATGGAGACATGAACGTTTTTGCTCTGATAAACTCCAGCCTTGGAGGTAGTGATATACATGCAGCTAAACAGATGGAGGGGTAGTCATTTGCAGCTCAACCAATGGCTGACTGAAGATTACGTACGCGCCACAGTAGTGATTAATCTATGGCCTCTTACAATGTGCTGTGTGGCCCTCCAATGCAAAAGGTGTGCATCATGGCCACAAAGGCATATTTCAATGCATTGATGCCCCATACTTAACCTGCATTTCCTTTACTCTCTACCTGCCTATTACAATATCATCATCCTCTGTGCCAAGACTGTGAGCCCTGTCTCTCGTGCCAAGTGACGCGCATGGTGCTTGCTCTGCAGAGGGAGAATTCCTCTGCCTTCGAGGTGCTCTCTCACTGGCACCCCAACCTGACCATCAACCTTCTGGATGACCACTCCCCATGGACACAGGGCCACGTTCCTGCCCCCCTTGATGAGTGTGAGTGACCTTACTAAAGCTGGGCATGCACATAGCTCATTTTGTGCTACACTCTGTGTGTGATAAGGTGAGAGTTGTTACAAAATGTGAAGGAGGGTGGGAAGGGTAATGTTATGGGGAGGGGGATGGGTAAGGGGACCTCATGTAGGTTTATATCTAGAGAGCTTGGGCATGCTGGGCCTGGTATATGTTGTGCTGTAAAAAAAACTTATGAAAGACTGATGTCATCAACAATTTCTGTAAAAGTGGGAATACAGGAATGATAAGAAGTGGTTTGAGGTGGGAAATGTTATGTGGAGGGATGGGTTAGGGTAGGTACCTTGGCGATTTGTTTTCAAAGAGTTTGGGCATACTGGGCCTGGTATATTTTGTGCTGTAAAAATATCAAAGTAAAGGCTGTTGTCATCAACAATTTCTGTAAAAATGTGAATACATAAATAATATGAAGTGGTTTGAGACCAGACATGGATGTTCAGCTGCTTTGGAAATCCACACCCATACCTTCACCTTTACTTTGATTACATTTGCATTGTGAGCAGTGCAGAGTATGAGAACGTCAATCATGGACAGATTGTGAGGAATGCTTGAGTTTGTCCAAAGGTACTAATCCTTGATGATCCTACTCCCCACATTATGGACATAGGTTTCTACCACAATGGGCATTTTCTCTCCTCTAATTCTCTTTGCATGGAGTTGCCATGATGCCATCTACTCTGTGGAGAGGGTTTCCCTTTTGAACTGGAGCTCAAGTCAAGCAAAAACTGTTGGTAGATGAGTGTGCTTACTGCTGAGCTCAAGGCTTGGTATGTATTTTGTTACTAAGCTTGATTCTCCAATGCTTGCTCTCTGTTTCAGACGTGGACTTCCTGCCAGGCACCAATGACTACTACCCTGTGGTCTACCTGTGTGACTACTGGAACCTCAACCGTGACTACCTGCCCATCAACGACACTGTCAAGTAGGTGGGGGACTTTGAAAATGTGCCTTGATGGTGGAGGGGAGGGGGCAGTGCTGGGGGTGGGATGCTGTGGCAAGTTAGCTCATTTTATAAAGCTTGAAGCAAGTCATAAAGGGTTGATTTCCTATGATGCTATGCTTACCTTGCATCAGCCTGTATAGTTCAGAGATGACAGAGCTGTCTAGTCAAACTACCACCAAAGTGTACAATGAAAAGGCTTTTGGATTGTGTCTCCAGACATGGTTATAGGCACTTAGTGGAGTTACTTTGCTGTGGTGACAGTGGCATGGATGGTCTCTGCTTCAATCCTTTGTGGATCTGTTGCTAGTACCTTAATATCATCTAAGCTAGGGGGAAAAAAAAGAAGAAAAAGTGACTGGAGTCTGACCAATTGTATTCTCTCTCGAGAAATGAAGGCCCTGAAGAGGGCCGTTTGCAGAGTAGGCGTAGGTGAGCTTTCGGAGGGGATACTCCTTCTTCAGGCCAAGTGGTAAGGGGCTGGCAGGGGTAGGGTGTAAATAGAGGACTATCAGGTCTGGCGGAGGCTTGTGCAACGCAAGCCGTCCGGGAAAAGCAGGAGTGGAGTGGTGCTAACAACAGTAGAAGGACGGTCCCAACAGGTGAGAGCACGGGGAATCTGTGCCCCAGGGTGGGCTCATCGGTAGTGAGCCATGAAGCCAAATCTGATGATGAGTTTCTGCTCCATCACTCGACGTTGGTGGAGGTTGTGCAACTCGCCCCTAAGCACGCTCACGAGCATGTCCAAGGGCGAGTGGTCGGGTAAGTTGAAGTGTTCGCTGACTGGGAGGGGCGACAGGTTTCTAATGGACACCACAGTGAGAGCATCGACCGGCAGTTCCACAGGGCAACTACCAAGAGACCTAGTCGCGGAATTCTTCCCCGGGGTGGAGAAGCTGCGCAAGGTACTTAGAAATCTCCAGCATTTCCTCAGTGAGGACGAGCACCTCTCCCGTGCACTTCCGGCTCCTCCTGTCCTCGCCTTCCGCCAACCACCTAACCTGAAGAGTCTACTGGTCTGCAGCAAATTCCCCAACCACTTGGCCTGAAGAAGGAGTATCCCCTCCGAAAGCTCGCCTACGCCTACTCTGCAAACGGCCCTCTTCAGGGCCTTCATTTCTCGAGAGAGAATACAATTGGTCAGACTCCGGTCACTTTTTTCTGTTTTCTTTTTCCCTAGCTTAGCCTAAGACAGGCTGACACCGGCTCCTCACCTCTACGTTAATATCATCTACTGATACTATGCTTGAAAACTGAAGTGCAATGAAGTAAAGGCAAAACGAAAAACCAACAACCAAAGCTTTTTCATTTCTCAAGTGTTATTTCAGCTTTTTTCCCCAAAGGACACAACTAAAGTGTGTGTCTTGTGATGCAGCCACATGTACAGTTGTGGATGACTAGTTTCCCATTGCTTCTGCTGCAGAGCACTGAACCTGAGCCTGACGTTCAGCCCCATATCACTGCTGCGCTGGCAGATGTATGCAGCTCAAGGCATGCGGAACAAGTGGTACGACATGCTGGGCGCTGGCATGGCTGAGGACTCAGAGGATGACCAGGATTCTCTCAAGGTAGTGCATCCACCTTGCCTGAAATCCTATGGAGTTTATTTTACAAAGGGTCTGTTACCCCAGAAACTGTTTTGGTTTTCAATGTATATGTGATCCGTGCCTTCTGTTTTCAAAGCAATATACATTCAAGCATTCAAACATGGTTTTTACACACGCCTCTGCATTCATGGATAGGAGAGCAGATGAACAGACATGTTGTCAGACAGAAGGACACAGATTTGTTAAAGCATGCATGTACACTCAGGCTGACATTACGCATCAACTCTGAGAAAAAGAAAGTTTTTGTTTCCTTTGGAAGTCTTCAAGGAAACTTTGTTTGTGTAACAAGCAGTAGTTTGTGTAAAGAGGTGATCTGCATTGTCCAAAGACAAATGGGTTAGGGCTCAGAACACATGATTGCAGATGATTTATGTTTGGTGGTCGCAGACTGCTTTCCTGGAGACCAATCCCTACCTGCTGGCCCTCACCATTGTCGTCTCCATCCTGCACAGCATCTTTGAGTTCCTGGCCTTCAAGAATGGTCAGTCAGCAAAAGTGCATGAACATTTACTATGGATGCATGCTGCATTTAGTGCTCAGGTTGGAGTGTTTTGCCACATGAAGATGACCGTTTTTGCTGTCGTAGCCTTTTTTCAATGACATTTCCATGTGGGCATGATGTTTTCAGTGATCTAAGTGTTGGTTAATCCCTTTCAAGTTCCATGATATTGCACGAGGAGTTCAACAAAAGATCTCCATTCTGACCGACTGCAAACCATAAGTTCTATGTGTCATCTGGGTTGAAAATTTACCTTGTGGTAAAGTTCTTGAAACTGACAGAGGAATCCCCTTCTTCCAAGTTGGTAGCATATAATGAAATTAATCATGTTCAGCAATTTTAGGAACCTTTTTGACTCACATGCGAAGCAAAAGTGAGTCTATGTACTCACCCGTTTCGTCCGTCCGGGCGTCCGAAAACTTTAATGTTGGATTTTTCTCGGAGACTATTAAGTCTATCAATACCAAATGTGGCATGATGGTGTATGATGGCAAGGCCTCAAAAAACATACATAGTGACTTGTCCTTGCTTCAAGGTCAAGGTCGCAGGGGCCATAAATGTTGTCTAAAAAACAGTCATTTTTCACATTTTCTCAATTTTCTCTGAAGTTTTTGAGATTGGATACCTGACCTATATATGGTATATAGGGCAAAGTAAGCCCTATCTTTTGATACCAGTTTGGTTGACCTTGCTTCAAGGTCAAGGTCACAGGAGCTCTTCAAAGTTGGATTGTATACATATTTTGAAGTGGCCCTGACCCTGAACTATGGAAGATAACTGTTTCAAACTTAATAATTATGTGGGGCACATGTTATACTTTCATAATGAGACGCATTTGGTCACATATCATCAAGGTCAAGGTCACTTTGACCCTTATGAAATGTGACCAAAATGGGGTAGTGAACCACTAAAAGTGACCATATCTCATGGTAGAAAGTGCCAATAAGCACCATTGTGCTTCCTATGTCTTGAATTAACAGCTTTGTGTTGCATGACCTTGGATGACCTTGACCTTGGGTCAAGGTCACATGTATTTTGGTAGGGAAAATGTGTAAAGCATTTCTTAGTGTATGATGTCATTGGTAGGTTTAGTTGTTTGACCTTGACCTTGAAGGTCACCTGAAGGTCAAGGTCATATAAAGGTCAAGGTCAAGCATGTGAAGCGTATGGGCTTTGGCCTTCTTGTTGACTGTTGTGCTGGACAAGTTCACAGTTCTTAATAGTCCAATAATCCTTATGACTGCTTTGTCTTGTACCATACCACAGGACTTTCATGTAAGCCAAAACAGCATTCAGCTGCTATACATTTCTAGGATCTACACTGACTTCTTTGCTCTTTCAATGAACAATGTGAAAGTGCGTGTAAAGTGTTTTCCCAGACTGAGGTCGGCATCTTCTTCCCGCAGATATCCAGTTCTGGAAGAGCCGCAAGTCACTGGAGGGGCTCTCCGTTCGCTCTGTCTTCTTCAACGTGTTCCAGTCTCTCGTGGTGGTGCTGTATGTGTTGGATAATGAGACCAACTTTGTAGTGCAGATTTCGGTCTGCATTGGCCTTGTTATAGAGATCTGGAAAATCCACAAAGTGGTGAATGTGACGGTAAGTAATGTGTGTGCATGTCAGCTTGATTTGTATGCATGTGCTAGTGCCGGCGTGTGTGTGGGTGTGGGTGTGTGTGTGTGTGTGTGTGTGTTTTGGTACATGACGGTACTCGTCTGTCTCAATTTTGAGTGTCTAGAGGTCATTCGTTACTGTCCTGTAACCTTCACTCACGTTCCGTGCAATCAAGTAACAGAACAGCAAAGAAGACAAGTGGGCAGATTGAAATTTTAACAACAGCTTTAATAATGACTGCTGATGGGCAATAATTCTTCTCATCAGTGAATATAAACAATACCTTAATATTAATTTTTTGTCAGCCAGCCTTTTTACCAAATCTTTACTTTACTGAGAGCAGAGTTTGTTTTGGAGTTTGATGTGAGCATTTGAGTCCGTGACGTCACGAACTTCCGACTTTGTGGCCTTTCTGCTGATCTTGAACGATTTCACAATGGATGACGATTGGCAGGCAGGGCAGGGCCCAAGGGGTGGGGGCCTGCCTTCATCCTGGCCTCCGTGTTGTGGGGGGTGGGGGGGATGATTATTTCTGGGCTATCCGCCTTCTCCCCCTCCGTCGGTCAGCAGGCGAAGGATCCTTGTGAATCTTCATCTGGCATGACTAAATGGCATGCTCTTCTCTGCTCCACGTCCCTGTGGTGGGGCATCAGCGTCACTCCTGGGGACTGTAGCCTTGGAGGTTATGGGCAGGGGGGCAAGGCCTCACCCCTCCCAAGTCTGGCTATCCTTGACACAAACTGCTAAAGTGCATACCATAATAGTATTCACTTGAGCGTTATATATCCTCCACACGTCTCCAGTGATATTCTCCTAAAATGAACCAATCGGATAACGGCATGGTTTTCTGTGCTGACCAATCATGTGTGACCACTCGAGTATATACCTAACACCTCAAGTAGTGTTCTTTAGTAGTGTAATCTTCCCAACCAAATGCACATACATTGTTGTGTATGCTTATGCGTTTTTGTGAGTGGACTATAAGCACATTTATCATGCATCCCGATGCTAGGAAAACTGGGCATTTGTTTGATCAAACTTTGAATTCTGTTTTTTTGCAGCTTGAAAGAAATCAGATTATTATAATACATTTACTATAATTACTTGTGACAGGCTGCTCAGCCTCTTCTTTATGTTTCAGCTGGATCGTGAAAATCCTCTATTTGGTGTGATACCTCGACCCTCCATAGCTCACAAAAGCAGCTACACAGAGTCCCACACCCGAGAGTATGACGCTGTGAGTATCTATCCCATCACGTAGCCATGGCATCAGCGGGGGTGTGGGTGGGTAGAATGGTGTGCATGTGAGAAGGAGGGGGGGGGTGGTGGTTGGTGGGTGTGAGGGGGGAGGTTGGCTGAATAGTGAATGTCTGGCCATGGCGAACAGCTATAATGTGCTACACTTTCTGTATTGACTGGAATATACATCTGACCTGGGTACTTTTCAGTAAAATTTGCTCTGTTGCTATTTTGTTGAAATATAAATGTGATCTGTATGATTTTCAGACATGTTACTCTGATGCTATTTTATAAGTTAGGGATAAAAAGTTTTGAACCTATGAATGTGTTAAATCACCTGTGTCTGAAATTTGTTAAGTCTCTGTATGATAAAAGTTTTTACATCTAAAATGAATAATGTTCTTTTGTAAGCCTGTAGCAATGTCAAATTATTATACTCTCATGCAACTGGTGCAGTGGCTTTTTAACCCTCTGCGCACCGTCGGCGGTCATAACCGCCGAAGTAGTTACCTCCCCTCACAGCCGTCGGCGGTTATAGTCGACAAACTGATAGGCATGTTTGAATCTGGCGCTGTTTGCTATGAATCTTGGGATTGTGAGAGCTCTCTACGCATGGAGACTGCACAGAAGAGCCTCGCTTTCATAATAATAGTCGCCATATTGTTTCACTGCACGTGCGCGAATTTAGATCAAATTTTTAAGTTACTGATCGAGGTAGACACGCTGCCGCTCGATTTCGATCGCGCACGCTGGCCCAGAAATGACTCAGCTCGATCCTGATGAAGAGCGAATCTTCGAAATATTGTTCGATTCGGACTCGGAAGAAGAATTCCATGGCTTCACAGAGGAAGATTTGGTCGAGTTTGCCGCAGACAGTGACTCCGATGACAAAATCGAAGTTGAACCAGCGCAGTCTAAGATTCCGTCTGCGTGTGACCACTCTTGGTTGCTGTGGCAAACTCAACCAAATCTTCCTCTGTGAAGCCATGGAATTCTTCTTCCGAGTCAGAATCGAACAATATTTCAAAGATTCGCTCTTCATCAGAATCAAACTCAAACATTTCTGAGCCAGCGTGCGCAATTGAAATCGCGCAACAACGTGTCTACCTCGATCGGTAACTTCTAAATTCGCGCATGGACTCTCCTCAACATGTGCCCGATGAGGTATCTAAATCGGATGCTTTTTATCTCTATTTCAACTAATAAAGTCGTTGACTTGATGATCGACAAAACGAATCGCTACGCTGGTCAAGTGAGGGTGAAGAAAGGAAGCGATGCGAGAATTTATTCTCGAGTGAGTCAGTGGCAGCCTGTCACTCGACACGTTTTTTAATTTGTGTTGTCTCAGTTTATTTTTAAATCATATTGTATTGCATGGACATAAATTTCAGTGTGTCTATCAGAGAGAGCATTCAATTTTCCATCTTTCCTCCAAAAAGTTTGCCTCTATAGCAAATAATAAAATAATTGTATATTTTTAAACAGAAGAGGGGTCTCGGTTTTGGGGCACGTCCAGAAAATAACTGGCTGCAGGGAGTAAAATCCGTGAAAAATTAATGGCGTCCAGAGGGTTAATGTGTCTAACAAACCAGGCACAAAACTGACTGCCCCTAGTTTTGGTTTTCTCCCAGTAGCAATACCAAAGTGAGCCAATTGGCTGTCCGCTGGGTGGAATTTCCCCAATTTTACCCTATGTTTCTCCTTTCATCTCTCTGTGTGTATGGCGATGTATGAAATAAAATTTATACTGGATGAAAGTTTATTCTTCTCTCTTTTACTCTGTTACATTATTTTTTAGTTTGATAGCTCAACAAATTGGGGAAATCGTAGTTTGAAAAAGTGATGTGTGCGTCGCTGCGAGAATGGCTGCCGGGCTTGGGCCAGTCCATTTTCCGATGGTAAGCTTCTTTTCGCTTCAAATCGCATTGAGTGAAAGCATTGCACCTAAAAATAACCACCAATGAATGAAAGAGGAAGTTGTAAGCCTCGTTTCCGTATATTTTCATTCATTGAAACTCGCGCGCTTTACAACCGAAATCTGTGAATGAAAACTACTACTGGCCTTTTCTACTTGAAAGGTTTGAAATAAAATCTCACGAAGCCCACCATGTGAAAGATCGCAACTTTGTCTTAAAAAATGTCAAGTTAGTTTAGCTTGTTTCAACATTCACGCGACGCGAATTACAACCAAAAATTTGAGGTGTGGAAGTTTTTACCTCGGGCGAGTGACAACAATGGCCGGCTGTGGCGAAGTGTCCGAGCGTGACGCGACGCAACAACAATGCAGCGATCCGTCGAGTTGTTCATCTCCATTCACGTGGGAGATGCTTGTTGATAAGACTGAACCTATGTTGTGTTTGTTTGTACTGCTTTTTTCTCAAAAAACAAACACTTTGTTGGTGTATTTTGTGCTCGAAAGTGGTAGTTGTCTACCTGAAGAGATCGACGCAAAACGAGATTGGGTAGCGCAGGAAACTTTGCTTGTAAATTAACTTTTCTTCAGTATGAAACTTAACTTTGCATTGATTATGTAGGGAATAGGTTGTATTAGTGTTTGAGCAACTGTCTACTCAGTTATTGCGTGTCTATGATGCAAAAAGGCCACTTTTTGATGGTCACGTGACCTTCGAAAAATTTGCCTCTGCGAGAGATCGACGCAAAACGAGATTGGGTAGCGCAGGAAACTTCGCTTGTAAATTAACTTTTCTTCAGTATGGAACTTAACTTTGCATTGATTATGTAGGGAATAGGTTGTATTAGTGTTTGAGCAACTGTCTACTCAGTTATTGCGTGTCTATGATGCAAAAAGACCACTTTTTAATGGTCACGTGACCTTCGAAAAATTTGCCTCTGCCAGAGATCGACGCAAAACGAGATTGGGTAGCGCAGGAAACTTCGCTTGTAAATTAACTTTTCTTCAGTATGGAACTTAACTTTGCATTGATTATGTAGGGAATAGGTTGTATTAGTGTTTGAGCAACTGTCTACTCAGTTATTGCGTGTCTATGATGCAAAAAGGCCACTTTTTAATGGTCATGTGACCTTCGAAAAATTTGCCTCTCGATTGACAGGCAACATAGACTTTCTGACCGAGACGCTCAAACAGTTCCTAGGCGGGAAGACACGGACATTTCAGCAGAATCTGAAGTGCGATCTCCTTTGAAAAAGAGACCAAGGCTGTGCGAAGAAGAGGCGCAGTCTGAGAATGACTCTTTAGAAGAAGAAGAGGAGTTGGAAGAGGCCCCATCAGAACCCTTTGCATTCAGAAGGCAGGGGGAGTGGGTTGCAGTCTACTATGACAATATGCACTACATCGGCATTGTCATTGATGTCCTCAGTGATACAGAAGGCACTGTCCAGTTTTTGAGGAAAACCAGCAGACAAAATCTCTACAAGTACCCTGATATAGAAGATGTGGCTGTTGTTGAGGCCTCATTTGTCTTCAAAGCAGGCCTAGATGTCATGCCATACAGCAATGATGGGAGAATTTGGAGTGTACCAGCAGCCAGACAGATCTCGGACATTTATGACAGACTGCGGGCTCAAGCTATTAGTATTATGTAATTGGTGTGTGATTTTCCAAAGCAGAACTTTTGAGCAAGGAAATGCTGATTGAATGAACTGTTTTTCTGTGCCATTACCCTGTGTAACAAACCAACATGAATGGCAACAACTACTGTGGTGAGGAATGATGTAACGCTATGTCATTATTAGAAAATGTATTATGTAATACATACAAAATCATATTTCACTTTTTCAAGTCTGAATTATTTTAGTTAAGTTCAGTGTTTCATGCTGATTCCATTGATACCAAAACCATTTTTGTAGGTGAAGTAGAACAGAAGTTATGAAAAATGCAAAAGTAGCATATTATGCGTATTGGTGTGCATCTGTTCAGCCCTTAGTCAAATCGCATGTTTTTCAGTTTTTGAAAGATGATTTCATACATTTCCTGACATCAGGTCCCTTTAAAAAAATTAGGCTTGTTGTATGTTTCCAGTAAAAGGAAAAAAAGTGAAAATGACACAAAGCATGCATTTGGTTGCTTTAGTGTTGACCTTAAAAGCTGCCTAATTTGCTAATTTGTAAAATGGCCAAAAAGCACGTACCGAAATTAAATGATTAAAAATTCATAACTTTGGTTCTAATTGACCTACACAAATGATTTTGGTACCATTGGAATCAGAATAAAAAGATCTGTCAGGAAATAATAACATAAACATTAATATCCAAACTTCAAAAATCACTTTGGTGTACCTACTCCCAGACACCTAACTCTAGCCCACTACTGCATTGTGGCTGTGACTAATGGATAATGTCCCATACTGCATCTCTCTTCCTTGCTGTCATTCATGCACTGAAGTAGCTGTCAACCATGCAGAACTGCCCCCTCTCACGTTTCCCTCCTCTGACCCGGTGGGATAGGTTTGGCAGTCACGCGAAAGCCTTGGGGCCGAGTTACTTCTTGTCCCCCACACTGCTTCTACATTCAGAACATTGACATTGAGTAGGCAAACTGGAAAGCCAATCCAACAGCTTTCCTGGGAGGCAAGGGACAGTATGGGAAAGGCTTCAGGGGTGCAGTGTATCTCTATGGAGCAAAACGTGCCACTACCATGACCCTGACAGCACTGTGCTGTGGTGTTGCAGCAAGCCTTCCAGTACCTGGCTTGGTTGTTGTACCCACTACTGGGGTGCTACGCCATCTATTCCCTGGTGTACGTGGAGCACAAGAGCTGGTACTCCTGGGTGCTCTCCATGCTCTATGGCTTCCTCCTCACCTTCGGTAAGACCCATTTTCCACTCGGTCTTAAGTATCTCTTCAATCCCTCTATAGACTGTGTTTATGTGTGTGTCTGTCTTTGTGTGTATGTGTATGTGTGTTTGTGTGTGCACTTAAAGGTAAAGGTGTGGTTTTTTATAGCGACTTACACCCTTTGTCAGGGTCTCAAACCGCTTACACTTTACCCCCTGATCACTGGGCATCTTCATCAATCCTCACTGGTACCTCACAACAAACATAGTGACAGACATTTAAGACACACACAGTCAGGTACCAGCACCAACTCCGCTCCCTGGGGAGTATTCCAACCCGATGCTGGCGCTTGGCCGCATACAAGGGTTAATCGCACAACGTTTTTGCCAATATTGCCCTCACAGGTACCCGGTTTTACTCCTGGGTGGGGAGAAACAATGCGAGTTAAGCATCTTGCTCAAGGATGCAACTCTGGAAACCGCGCAGCTTCGAACGCCGTACCCACTGGCCGCAAGCGACTGTAGGTCCAGCGCGCTAACCACTCGGCCACAGAGCACTTGTGTCTGTCTGGAATGCAACATGAAGGTGCATTGTTCTTTTGCATGCTTCCACCAATTATTTAGGGCTGCACTATATCAGTTATGCATTGACAAATGTACTTGACTGTGAAAAATCAGATAGGATTTTTTCCCCACAAAAAAGAAATGCAAGCATCTTCATATTGCAAAAAAAAAAATCTTTTTCCATTGCTATTGAAATTTGAAGAGGTCATAATAACTGTTGTAAGCATCATTTCCATGACCTGTGTGCAGGGTTCATCATGATGACGCCACAGCTGTTCATCAACTACAAGCTGAAGTCTGTGGCCCATCTGCCATGGCGCATGCTGACCTACAAGGCCCTCAACACCTTCATCGATGACATCTTCGCCTTTGTCATCAAGATGCCCACCCTCTACCGCATAGGCTGTCTCAGAGATGGTGAGTGGGTTGCCTGTTGTGCCTTGAAATCTGATCAGCAAGAAAGGCATTCTGACTTCATTTCCAAAACTTTTAGTTCAGAGCAACTGTGTGTGTGTGTGAGTGTGTGTGTGTGTGTGTGTGTGTGTGTGTGTGCGTGTGTGTGTGTGTGTGTGTGTGTGTGTGTGTGAGAGAGAGTGACTGACTGAGCGAAAGATGGAGAGAGGAAAGAGAAGTGTGTGTGTGTGTGTGTGTGTGTGTGTGTGTGTGTGTGTGTGTGTGTGTGTGTGTGTGTGTGTGTGTGTGTGTGTGTGTGAGTGACTGAGTGAAAGATGGAGAGAGGAAAGAGGAGTGTGTGTGTGTGTGTGTGTGTGTGTGTGTGTGTGTGTGTGTGTGTGTGTGTGTGTGTGTGTGTGTGTGTGTGTGTGTGTGTGAGAGAGAGAGAGAGAGAGAGAGAGAGAGAGAGAGAGAGAGAGAGAGATGGAGACAGGGAAGAAAAGAAGAAGTAAACTGAAATGTTATCCTATCTTTTTGCTTCAGTTTCCATTTAGTGAAAACATCCATGGCATTTTAATTTCAGATGTGATATTCTTCATCTACCTGTACCAGCGCTACATTTACCGAGTGGACCCCAAGCGGCTCAACGAGTTTGGCACTAGTCAGGAGATGCTGGAACAGAATGGAGAGGTGGCAGGTGACGGACAGAGGCAGGTGACGGAGGGAGAGAGCACAGAGAGCAAACCTGCTATCAAGTCGGAGGAGGAGAAGAAAAAGGATTGATCGGTATTAGCTTGAAGTGCATTTCATGCCTCCAAACTTACCAGATTATAGCTTACACCCCTGCCTATCAGGTTCCCTGTGAGAGATTCTCATGGTCCCATTATGTCATGAATGTGATCAGTTTGAGTTGCATTTTTTGCCAAAATTACATCATTTTGTATGTTTACATTTTCTGTGGAACAAAAGATTATGTTATCGGCTATTTATCCCCTCTGCCCCCAATTAGGATTTTTATTGCATAGCTATTGAACTACTCTCTTCCACTATTGTGGCTTTGCGGCAATTATACATGAGCTGGAACTGTGCTGGTGGTAACTTTGTAAATCAACAAGGTGTGAGTGGTTTTGTTGCATGTGTTGTTCAGTGTGTAGATGGAATTAAGCAGAAATAAATGATAAAACCAGAAATAAACTTGTCTCTAACTCTGTAGTCCCCTTCTATATTGTCTCCTTTTGAAACTTGTTTCATTGCTTCTATTGTGCTGAAGCTCCATCCCTACTTTGTGGGCTGCAGGGAAACACAACCTAGAATACCCTGTGCCTGTGTTTTTGACTCACATGCGAAGCAAAAGTGAGTCTATGTACTCACCCAGGGCTGCCTACCCATCCGGAAATTCCGTATTTTGTCCGGAAATGTAAAAAAATCGGCGAGCGTTCCTGAAAATACGGGAGTTTATTTTGCGTTCCGGAAATATCAAAATAAAAACTATATTATAATAATTTCCAAAATCGTTGGCCTGTGGCTGCCGCTGTGCGCGAATCGTTTTCCGAAGCGGTCTACCGATGATTGCCGAATGGGTTCTGTAGTGCGCAGGCGCAGCGCGCGAAAATATTTCCGAAGATTGTCGAGTGACTTCGTTTTCGTACAGTGCGCAAGCGCAACGCACGAAGTGTTTTTCCGGAGAGTGCCGAACTTCTTCGTTTCCGGTATGTGCAGTGTTCATGTGCAACAATGGCGTCCAAACGAAAGCTAAGCGATTGTGTTTCTGAATCATCGAAGAAACAGCGGAGGTCGCAGGTCTACATTCCAGCGTACACGGAGAAGTATCCATTTATAGTCCGCGGCACCACTGACTCCACTGTCAAATGTACGACTTGTGATAAGCAGTTCAGCATCTCCAGTGGTGGCGCCAACGATATCAAAAGGCATGTTGAAGGCCCAATGAATGTGAAGAAAATTGAGGAGAAGAAGATCGCAGCAGCGCAAAAACCTATCAGTCAATATTTTACACCGCCTCCTTCGAAAGTGTCCCAAATCGACATCGACGTAATTCGAGCTGAGGCGATGATGGTAGACTTGACAGTAGAACTGAACCTCCCAATGGCGGCATTGGACAAACTGAGTGTAGGTGTAGGGGAAGACCTCCTCTTCCCACACCTCCCCATGGTTATGCTTGCCATAATGACAATCCCTCACTCATCAGCTCACTGTGAGCGCATTTTCTCAGTCGTGAGAAAGAACAAAACACACTTCAGAGGCAGCATGGGATCCGACACCTTGGAGGCCTTGGTGGTAGCCAAGTCCAGGCCTGGACAAGCCCTTGACAGAAACTACAGTGTCAAAGACCTGAAAGGCCTGAAAAGTGCCTACTACCAGTCTTTGTCACAGTAAACAAGCTGCAGAACTATTGTATATAGTGTACATAAAATCAGGTATGTTTTGTTTTATCTTTTGGTCCCTGGTTAATGATTAAAGTTGCTTTGTTTTCTTGCACTGTCGCACGGTTTAATACTGAAATCGGAACTGAAATACGGAAATTGGAACTTGGTAATACTGAAATCGAAAAAGGAGGGTAGGCAGCCCTGCTCACCCTTTTCGTCCGTCCGGGCGCCCGGGCGTGCGGTCCGGGCGTCCGAAAACTTTAACATTGGATTTTTCTCGGAGACTATTAAGTCTATCAATACCAAATGTGGCATGATGGTGTATGATGACAAGGCCTCAAACAACATACATAGTGACTTGTCCTTGCTTCACGGTCAAGGTCGCAGGGGCCATAAATGTTGTCTAAAAAACAGTCATTTTTCACATTTTCTCAATTTTCTCTGAAGTTTTTGAGATTGGATACCTCACCTATATATGGTATATAGGGCAAAGTAAGCCCTATCTTTTGATACCAATTTGGTTGACCTTGCTTCAAGGTCAAGGTCACAGGAGCTCTTCAAAGTTGGATTGTATACATATTTTGAAGTGACCCTGACCCTGAACTATGGAAGATAACTGTTTCAAACTTAATAATTATGTGGGGCACATGTTATACTTTCATCATGAGACACATTTGGTCACATATCATCAAGGTCAAGGTCACTTTGACCCTTATGAAATGTGACCAAAATGGGGTAGTGAACCACAGACATGGGACTGATCCGTATTTATACTGATTTCCGTATTTTTTTAAAGTCAATGGGTCATTTCTGAGATCGACGCAAATCCGAAGAGAAAATTTGGGGGGGGGGGGGGGGGGGGGTAGGGTGAACTTTGGCGCCTTCGCAAGTTCGGTTGTCGGGTCGTTCCGTCATGTTTCACGAAGTACTGCGACGTCATTTATCCAAACTTTGCGCTCGTTTTGATTGGTCACGATCATTGCCGATCTTTGCCGAAGCTGAAAATACTCGTTTTCGGATTCTCCGAGCGCTTGTGCAGTTGTGAAGTCGAAGCAGTCAAAATGGCGACTTACTCGAGTCAAAGATTATATAGTTACACAAAGATAGCTCATTAGCTCATTGTTGTGAGGATCGAGACACGTTGCGCCCCCAAGCGGAAGGTTACTTGGGTGAATCAATGGAAGTAATCAGACCGCTTACCGACATGTAAAATTGCTTGTTTCTCGACGCGTTTCTGATGCGTTCCGATCATGTGTGTGAATAAATTTACAGTGTAATGTGTAATAAAATGATTTGCTGCAATAATGGGGGTGTTTTGGCTTTGTTTTTTGAAGCAGGCGTTGTGAAATCGAATGCGCACATAGGCCTATTAAATCTACATGGTGTTGATGGAACGATCGAATTTTCATTATTATTGAAGAATGCAAGCTTGTTTATCAACGTATACACCCCTGTGGAATATCTTTAGGAAATGCAAAGCAATACATACCTGTCAAGAAGGTGATTTGCGGCCAGAAAGTCATTCGATCAAGTGAATTCAGTTGCCGCATGAGAGAAGCGTCGACCTGCGTCGAGTATAATCTTTGGGTCGACGCAGGTCGACGCTTCTCTCATGCGGCAACTGAATTCACTTGATCGAATGACTTTCTGGCCGCAAATCACCTTCTTGACAGGTATGTATTGCTTTGCATTTCCTAAAGATATTCCACACGGGTGTATACGTTGATAAACAAGCTTGCATTCTTCAATAATAATGAAAATTCGATCGTTCCATCAACACCATGTAGATTTAATAGGCCTATGTGCGCATTCGATTTCACAACGCCTGCTTCAAAAAACAAAGCCAAAACACCCCCATTATTGCAGCAAATCATTTTATTACACATTACACTTTAAATTTATTCACACACATGATCGGAACGCATCAGAAACGCGTCGAGAAACAAGCAATTTTACATGTCGGTAAGCGGTCTGATTACTTCCATTGATTCACCCATGTAACCTTTCGCTTGGGGCGCTGCGTTTCCCAGCGTCTTGTAACATTATATAGCAAAGGCTCGTTAATTATGACCTGTCTTTGTAAGAATAGTCTTTGCTCGAGTGTTGACGGAAAATGAAAGTGTTGAGTCCGCGAACATCGACAAGGTTGACAGTGTGAAAAACAAATGGAAAGCGCAATGGCTGTCAGAGAGAGTTGTAGTGAAATACAAGGGCAAGGAGAGATCCCAGTTGATCGGCGATTCCATCGCAAAAATCGACGTGCCTGGAGAAGCCATTTGCAAGTGGTGCGAGAAAGGAATCATCAATTACGGGACAAATGGAAAGTCTGCGTTGGTAAAGCATCTCACCACCAACAGACACGCACTGAAATTGGATTTGCATCGAACAACGCCGCCTGTGGACCCAAAGATTCGGCCACTGGAACTCCCTGGAGATCAATCCGTGTTGTACCTCATCATGCTACGGTTCCAGTTGATGGCCGAAGTCGTAGACCATCCCACATTGCTTTTGCTTGGAAATCATGGAGCCGCAAGGTAGCCTCTTCTTCTAAAAAGAAGCTGCAGACTCCCACACCCTCCACATCAGCTGTGGTCAGTGCTTCGAGACGGGAAACTGTACCTCCAGTCACTGCTAATGGTGTGTCTTCGGGGTTTTGTATTCCCAAGATGGCCTCTTCTTCCGCCATGAAGGTGGTGCAGACCCCCACCAACAAAAGATCGTCATCTGTGCCCGTGAGTGAAGCTAATGTGGTGCCGGCCCCAGCAAAGAAAAGGCAGGTTTCCAGTGGTGACCTGAGGGATTTCTTCAGCAAACTTCCCAGAGTGTCAATGAAATGAAGAATAAACAGTCACAAAATGAACAGACTTTTCTATGTACAATTTATTTGTATTTGCACACCCAACACACAACTATTGATGGCAGAGATCAATCTAAAACAGACATGTGATTTTGGGTGAGTACTTAAAAAAAAAACTTTCTTTTGTACTGTAGCTGTTTCAGTGAACAGCCTAGACAGTTAATTTTCCTGCTCAGATTGCATCAGATTGCACCATTTGGCTTTCCCTTTTAAACAAATTTTCCGGGGGGGCATGCCCCCGGACCCTCCTTGCTTTGGCGCTTTGCGCCATCGGTTCGGCGCTTCGCGCCTTCAGTTTCAGTATTTTTCCCAATTCCCTTGTCCCATGTCTGAACCACTAAAAGTGACCATATCTCATGGTAGAAAGTGCCAATAAGCACCATTGTGCTTCCTATGTCTTGAATTAACAGCTTTGTGTTGCATGACCTTGACCTTGGGTTAAGATGACATGTATTTTGGTAGGAAAAATGTGTAAAGCATTTCTTAGTGTATGATGTCATTGGTAGATTTAGTTGTTTGACCTTGACCTTGAAGGTCACCTGAAGGTCAAGGTCATATAAAGGTCAAGGTCAAGCATGTGAGTCGTATGGGCTTTGCCCTTCTTGTTATTAATATTGTGGCCTCATATCGCCTACAAGACTGACAGGCCCTTGAGCTCTATCCTTCTGGTGCCACTGGCAAAATAGCTGTCACAAAGAGTGTGTGCACACATGAGGTAGGTATTCCATGGTTCTATCAGGCATAGATGTTAGTTACTGTGTGCTGAATGGCAGGGAAGCTTCAAGAAATATCATGGCACACTCTGATATCTGCCATTATAATCCTTATTGCAGTCCACTGTGTAGACTGCAAATAAATCTTTTCTCTGAAAAACAGAATAACTTTCTCCCTTTTTACTCACTCTTCCTCCTCAATCAAACATTTGGATTTCCATTTATGTTCTTTCAGTTACTAGGTCTCGCTGGAGGTTGGCCTTTTAAAGTATCACTGTACACAGCTGGTAAATGGGTTGCCCTTTGCAAGGAAAGTTGGAAAAAGCAACCCAATTCCTTTGAACATGCCAAAAAAATCAGGAGTACTTAACTGCAGCAGTTGGACAAGCCAACATCTTTATCACAAATGGTTCTAGGAGGCCATACTCATATGCTTAAGAAAACTTAATGGTGCCATCACTAATGCTAACATAGGGGCATGAGACTCGTTGGTACTGTGCCATCCTTAGTTCCGCACAATGGCTCTCTGCTGACCCATGCATGATGCACGTCATTTTGCTGCTGCTGCTGAAAAGTCCTAGACTTATCCACATCCCTATTGAAAAGAATGTACACCCCAAGATGATATCTCCACAATGCATTGGGACAACAGAATCCAAAACTGACAAGACAAAATGAATGTATTCACTGTTTATTCAGTTTTTTACATGTACAATCAGAAATGGTGGTCTAATGCCATAACATTTGCAACTGTGTCATTGTAAACACGCACTACACTGGTTGAGATTGCAAGATCTGTAATCTGGAGGAAAAACCTCATGGCAGTTTGCTGAGCGAATCCAGGCAAGGTCACTTCTTTCCCTGAGGTTCTCTCGGGGCAAGGTCATCTTCCTAGGCAGGGAGCACACATGGTTCCAGAGGGCTGAAGAAGGCAAACTCCATCTTGGCTACCAAGCCCACTTCCAACAGAGACAGTGGGTGACACCTCCTGCTGGCAATCTACAAATCTTGTTTGCTCAGGCAACTTTAGGTCACCGTGGGGAGCACCAGACAGGTTAGACGGGCAACATTATGCTGAAGGTTAGCCTAGAATGCAGTTCTGAGGTTAACTAGTTTGTGTTAGAGTGAACAGTTGAAACTATTGATAATGTAATCCTGTGTGAGGTTTCATAAATCTAGCACCCACTGCATTGGATTAGTTATCGGCGGTTACCACAAACCTGAATTGCATAATTTGGTAGAGGAGCATGATGGTGTTAATTTCCCCATTTCATCAAGCTGTTTGGGTTTCATTTAATGAGAAGCCAGATTTAATTAATATGGTAATTCAAGGCTTTGGCCTCATCATTTTCTCTTGGTTAACTTTTTCCGCTTGATCCAGTGCATGGAGGAGTGGAGAGAGGACGGCTGAAGCTGGGTCTTGCCTCCCATGTAGTCCCGGAGAGCAGCTGGCAGGTCCACAGATCCGTCCTGGATGAGATATGGCGGGTGTCAGCAATTGGTAACCCAACACCAATTACATGGTGAAAGTTTGAGAAATCGCAGAAAAATGAAAATGTATTTTAAAATGCGCATTCGTGGGGGAAAAATAAAACCCACTTATGAATAATGGGTAAAAATATTAACATTTGTTGTATAGGCATGCACAAACCCTTCCTCCATTGAGTGAAAGCAAACAATCTGCTTCAAAAACAATCACGACGGAGAGAAAATTAGACAAACTTTACCCCATTCTGTGAAGCTGAGTCAGTAGTGACTCTGGCACAGTTCACAATGAGTGCGTAATAGACTTGACCCTTCGCATTACAGCATTGGGCCAAAATAGTTCATTCTGATTCTATTTTTTTCTCCACTTTTTACAGATATCATTCAGCTGTCAAAACTTGTTTCCATTTCAACACAAACATTTTATTTTATTGAATAAACACTTGTTTATTGCCTCAACAAAAGTAAGTTATGAGTTTTGTGCAAAATAGTCTTAGAACCACTTTAACGGCGTATGTCGGGTAGCAGATCGGCTATCTCACAAGCCTCTCGTGTGACCTCAATTTGCATATTTTGGACAGAATCCTTCCATCACGTGATATGAACTGTGCTAGAGACTCTTTTCGCCAGTAGGCAGTCTCTAGTGGGCTAGAATGCCTTTACATCCCATCACATGCAACATATGCTGCGACCAGCGGGCTTGGCATAGACCTGACCATGCAGCTTGAACCACGACCACCGTGGTCAGGGTTAAGTTTCTACTGAGCACTGGACTTGCCCACCTGTTGTGTGCATTCTAGTCTACTAAACAATGCATCTTTCTGGGTGGCTCTGCATTTGCTGTAGAGAAGTTTCATCACTCCTTAGCAGAGCAACAACACTCTTTAGATATTTACTGAGTTTTTAAAGTTTCACAAAAGATAAATCTTACACTCAAGAAGCTATGCAAGGTTTGAAATGTTGAGATCCGTACCTCATTCTGGTAGTTTTCCATCAAGGCCATGATCATTCTTGGAATAGCACAAGCAGTTCCATTGACCTGCAGAAGAAACATTACATGAAATTACTGTTTCATTCACCAAAGCACACAGAGTTTCACAACAAGGCTATGACTATGAGGACCTGCAGAAGAAACATTACATGAAAGTACTGGTTCATTCACCAAAACACCTAGGGTTTTACAAGACTATGTCCCCCTGTGGGTTCGGGGTAAGAATTGACCCACTGCGTCTTCCTACGCGATTCGTAAGAGGTGAATGACTAGGGACACCGTGACTGGATTTGCGTTTACTCTAAACTGTTCTAGTGATTTTCGTGCTTTAGTGGCCTTACATAGCCTTCAAAGGCTGATAGGCCATAAAACACCATCCATCCATCCATCACAAGACTGACTTTAAGGATCCTATCTCTTTCTGAGCATGCACTCCAGGGTTGTTCATGTTTTTACTTTTGTGAAATAAGATACACATCAAGACAGGCTTAAACTTAAAGGGAGCAATTTTTTATTTTATGATCTCTGATGTTATTTCTATCACTGCCCTCTACAACAGGGGTCAGAAATAATGTGAGGATTCAGTAAACTTACAGTGTGAGCATGCTTCACTTTTCCATCGCTATTCTGGTAGTGGATGGACAGTCGGCGGCTCTGGAAGTCTGTGCAGTTGGATGCACTGGAAATCTGCAAATAATGCAAGTTAAAATTCTACATACCCAGTATTTGCACATCTTCCTTTAAGATTTTCTGGATGCTTCAATAAACAGCTTTTTCTGTTCTGAGGCAATTGGCATTATAGCTCTTCCAGCCACTGAAGACCCAAAGACAAAAACTGTCAGTTCACTGCTGCCACTAACATGTACTGCAGACGCATAGAATATATGAGACCCTGCATGGGAAAACCAGGTGTAACTCAGAAAAATTTTAATTTCGGTAGGTGTGTGTGTGTGTGTGTGTGTGTTGTTTAATTTTTAATCTTGATATTAATCAAAATGTCATAAACAACATGCAAAAAAACAGATCCTGATAACTTAATAACTGAACTTTTATCTCTCAAAATTATCTCATTATCTCAGAATGCATGGTCAGGCACCTGTTGACCTATCTTGCCTGTTATTGCCAAAAAGTGTTGTGCAAGTTGTGCCTGGTTTTCCCATGCAGGGTCACACATAGCCACATGAACTTCTAATCAGGACCTGGACAGCTTATCAAGGCAATATGAACATGATCAACAGCAAGCCCACTACAAGCAAATGTGTGATGGCACCTTCCCCAGTCAATACTAATGCAAAACTTTTCAGCTCCGGCACATGAGAGTACAGTTCTTTTCTCAATGTGAACAAGCAAATGTGTGATGGCACCTTCCCCAGTCAATACTAATGCAAAACTTTTCAGCTCCGGCACATGAGCGTACAGTTCTTTTCTCAATGTGAACAAGCAAATGTGTGATGGCACCTTCCCCAGTCAATACTAATGCAAAACTTTTCAGCTCCGGCACATGAGAGTACAGTTCTTTTCTCAATGTGACCAGGACGTTGACATGCGGCTGCTGTCTGAGGAAGCCTCCATCAGCTCAGCCACCACCTGGACTGTCCATCAAGGCCATATGCACTTGACAAGCAGCAAGCTCACAACAGATGACTGTGCCTACCTCTCCCCAAAAGTCCTTGGCAGGCATCCAGGTCTCGATGTCAAACTTCTGGTGGGCTGGAGCGCCCAGCTCTTGCGAAGGCATGTTCAGCACCCTGCAGTTCCAGTTGAAAGAAGATTAGTCGTTAGAATGCTGTCTATCATTGTGTTGGCATGTCTTGGGTAGTAACAACAATCCTTCTAGATTCATAACAGGTTGGAATGTGTTCATATTTTATGCATTGCAAAGGAAGAGATGTGGGGAAAAAATAGTTGAAACCACATAGTATAAAATCTTGTATTTATAGTTTTGATGCAGTTTCACAAGAATCAAATGAATAAAATAAAAACAGGTAGATCATCTATCTGGAGAAAAGCAATGAGAATGGGACAAGTTATGGAAATGCAGTCAGCACCACTATATACTTTTGCCTTCAGCAGTAACAACAATCCCTCCACGGAAAGAAATGGAATCTGTCTATACTTTCATGTTCTGCAAAAGAAGACTGGAGAAACAGCCTATGTAGTCTTATTCAAAAAGAAGAGCGAATGAGATACAATAAAATTCCAGTATTATACTGACTATTTGAACACAGATTGATGAGAACTAATTGTGCATAGTAAAAATGATAAGGTTATTCATCATGAAAAGGAATTTCTCTCCTGACCTGCAGTGCAGGCCCAGCTCCGAGAAGAGGGACTTTTCAATGGAGACCAGTTCCTGGAGAAGTTCCTCGCTCTCCCTCCCCGACTCCACAGCAGTCACCCCAAACATCTCCACCTGCAGTCAGCAGTGTCCCTCCAAGAAACAATGCAAATGGAAACTTTGACCCACTGCTACAGCATGAAGACTGTACATCTTGCCAGATAACAAGAGACCATAAGCATGCTGCATACCAAAATTTGAACAAAATGTACTTTAAAAAACAAGAGCATGAGCTAACTTAGTGATGTGAAACAACTTCACATACTGTTTAAAAAAAAGTATTTACCATTCAAAGAAGGTACTTGCCCCATTAGATATGAACATCCTTTGACATCAAAGTGACTGTGGCCAATAATAAGAGGAATTGAGTAATGCAGAGATTACAACGTGTGTGAGAGCAAACCTTTGTGAACTGATGCACTCGGTAGATTCCCTTCTCCTCCTGCAGCTCTGATGTCTCAGCTCTGTAACAGCGGCTGACTGCACACAGCCTGAGAAAAAGAAATCCATTTTCAGACTGAAGTGAACATCACAATGTAACCGTGTTGTCATTGAACTATCATTAGGAGTTCATTAAAAAGAAAATAACAAGTCTCTATAGATAAAGCAGGCTTTCATTTACATCAATTTGATACCTTGCCAGTCAGGCTTAAAAAAGAGGCAGTTTGTGCCAGAATTGATATGTTACAGTAATAATGATAATTACCAGCAATTGTCTATGCCACATACAATAAGTGTAAAGCGGTTTGAGACCCAGATTAGTTGCTATATAACACCACAACTTTACCCTATTTTTACTTCTAAGAGGAAAGTACTCTGAAGTAAAAATGCAACATGCCATTATGTCTCTTACCTCAAAGGGAGATCTTTTTCATCAAATTTCTCTCCCATACAGTAACCTGCAAAACAATACTTTTCGCATGAAAAGAAAAGGAATTTACATATTTGTCATGTACACGCCTACCAAGAAACTATGCAACATTAAAAATAGCATCCAACTTACAGCTTACAACCTTGAACACACACTAGTCATGAAGAGTTGGAGGAGCAGTGGGTGAAGCAGAGGGAGGAGGAGCAGGAGGAGAAAGAGGGAGGAGGAGGAAGAGGGAGGGGGAGCAGGAGGAGGAAGAGGAAGGAAGAAGCAGGAGGATCAAAACATGAACTTACATGAAAGTGGATAAATGCTGAAACTGTTTCCTCATACTTCTACCCTGTAAATACCAGTTGCACAACAGCAAAGTCTGGCCAAAGGAAAAAGTGCCTGCTTGTGTATGGTAAGTTACTGATCTACATGGCTGCATGTTGTGTTATCTGTTTGGCTCAGATGAGACATGAAAGTCTGCCACAGATATTGGAATTAAAACTACTGTGGGTCAAGTAGTTGATAACCATCCCATGATTTTTAAAAATGGAGGATGGGGGAAAGGGGTGGAGTGGGTAGTGGAGGTGGAGTGGGAGAGTGAGGTTAGGAGAGGGATGTGGGGGGGGGTTGACAGGATAGAAGGAAGGGAGACAACCCACCAGCTAGTGGCATTTCTGCAGTGCCAGCCAGGCAGAAATTGTTGTCAGGGCCATGTTTCTCAGTGTCCAGTCGGTAAACCTGAGTTCTTTCCCCTGTTGTCTTGAAACCACAACCCTCCTGCATGGAATATGCATTCACTCAGTCAAAGAGAAGGCACCAACATCCAAGAGTTGTGCATCTACACACAGAAAAGTGTGCCAAGCAGACATTCTTAAATGAGAGGTCCTTTTTCAAGTAAGGATTTAGCATATTCTGTCATAAGAGGACACCCTTCATTTGGGAATGCTTAAATTTCCTGCAAGAGGTATCCTCTCAGTACCGATTTTCCTGTACTCTTAACTCATACTACCACACTTCCTCTTCTTCACAATGGCATTAATGTCTGGTTGTGGAATAATCACACATGAATACAAATGACTGAAAATACTACTGAAGAAGATGTACACAACAGACACCCTCAGAGAGGCAATTTGGGTGGAATTTGCTTTTCTAGAGAAGAGCCTATGAGTGTGTCTTGTTTTGAGTAGGCAGTGTTACATTTACACCAAGCAAACTATATATATTACAACCCATATTTCAAGATGCTTATAGACTGTTTACTCACAATGATTGAAGGATCAAGTAGTTCTGGAACTGTCACTAACTGGAAACCCTGAAAATAAAATACATGCTTAGAGTGTTTAGACTAGTTGCTCTGACAAAAGTGCCTTGCCAAACCATCTCCAGTCAACCAGACGATTCTTCACAAACACGTAGAGCCCGCATACTCAACAACACTTCGAGTTGGAAGGAGTCTCAGAAGGATTACCAGCATCAGTTGTTGTTGTAGTAACACTTTGGTGCTTTAAACATTTGAAAATGAAAATAAAAGTGGTGTGTGTGTGAGTGTAAGTAAGTGTGCGTGTAAGTAAGCGTGTGTGTGTGTGTAAGTAAGTGTGTGTGTAAGTAAGAATGTGTGTGTGAGAGTAAATGTGCATGTAAATAAGTGTGTGTGTGTGTAAGTAAGTGTGCATGTAAGTAAGCATGTGTGTGTGTGTGTGTGTGTGTGTGTGTGTGTGTTCATAGTACTTGAGGCTTGTAAAGAATCAAAGAAAGGTTTGACAATAGGGAGTTTGAATTTCCTTGGCCCTTTGATGTTCATATGAAATCACAAATGTATTCACAGAGCATCATCTGGCACACCCACATCCCTCATCTGAACTAAAATCAGGACAAAGGTGGGATTATTTCAGCATAAGCAGATTTGAGTTTTACCTAATCTACAAAACAGTGGCCTCAAAACATACTAGCAAAAACCAGAGTCAGATCCAATGCTTGGTGATAAAAACCCTGCTACTATACAGAAACTTTTTTCTTCTATCTTATGGATCAATATTCTTGACATCACAACAATCCCTGATTACCAGCATTACACCAATGCCATTTTAGAAATGGTGCAGACCTTGTCCTGAATGTTGGCTGCTTTCTCCTCATGAAGTATACTGTGGATCTTGCAAGGATACTTCAACTCTCGCCCTATCAACTGCCTTTACCTTGCGGAAGAGTCTGTCCAGGGTGAAGGAACACAGAGCACGCTCCAGCCGTGCCAGGTCCTCACACAGGTAGTAGCTCCTCTCTCCCGTCCCCAGACTCACATTCCTGTGGGGAAAACCATAGAGCCTGTGCTTTCTCCAATATTCCACACTAGAATTAGACCAAATCTATGTAAAACTGCAAAGATGCTTTGAAACTTACAGACAGACAGACAAACAAACAGGCAGACATCTCTATCTCTTTCACACACACACACACACACACACACACACACACACACACACACACACACACACATACATTCTTTTACATCAATACTGGCAATTTTCAATTGATAACTTACGAGGTTCTGAGCAGTCCTAGATTTTCCCCAAGTTGAGTCACTGATCTAGGTTTGAAGTTGAAAACTGTAGAAGAAAAGAACAAAAACGTTTACTTCATTTCATTGAGATTGGTATTCTTTTTCACCACAGTCCCTAGAAAATGACCACATTATGTTCTCAAACATATCAATAAATCTAGAAGGATACAACAAAAGGCAATTACCTGGACTGTTTGGGGAATATATATGTGCACGTCCACGATATTGCCTAACACTATCAAAAACTGGGGGTCTGGGTAAAGACACTTGAATAAAACTATCTAACACAGTCAGCATGCATATATTTCAAATTTATATGGGTTCTTTGAATGTTTTTGTAATGCTATGACCAATAGTTTTTATAGTTTTGCTTTGCAGAGATTCACAAAAAAATAATTAAACTCGTACGAAGCGGAAAAATGGCGCCGAAAAACGGGACATTTTGCGACGCCACTTTTGAATGCTTATCTTGTGCAAATTCACCTTACAAAGTATAGATTGTGTGAATTAATTCAAGTTCAATTATTAATTTAGTCATATTTCAGTGGAAAGTCGCCACAAAATAAAAACAGAGGTAGTTCTACCGAAATAAAAAAGACCTATGCGTTCGTTACTCTCGTTTCCACCACCCTTGCTCAGAGGAAAAAAATCGAAACCAAACATGTATACATAAATGTGTTGAAGAGAAGGTTCAAATTACTTTTCCTTTCATTAGTTTACTCATACAACTGCATAGTTTTATTCTTCTTTTGGTATTAACCAATTTCTTGGGACTATTTTGATGGTCAGCGTCGGTCGTTTCCATGTGTTACTTACGGAAGGTACGCGTGTACCAAACTTGTTGCTATATTTTTCCGCACTCGAAACAGCTACAAAGGAAGCTTTTGTCATCCTGCAGTGAATGAACACGTTTATGGAAGGATACGTCATAGTACACGCGATTTTTTACCAATGAGAAGGCTTCGTTTCCTTCATTTCCTTCTGTAACGTACGTCATTTTGCTACACATGTGCGAAGCTTTCAGTTCGTTTGATCCGTTCGATCGACCATCTTCATCCAATTTGGGTTAAGTAAGGCATTTTACATTAGTTTTTTTATTAATACAATTCAATAGTTTCGTTCATGGGTCATGAATAAATACTTTATGACTAGTTTTTCTCTGGCCATTCTGGTTTTGGTTTCTGGTGTTCCTTACGAAATTCAATCGTCGCGGAGGAGCTTATCACATCGATTGATTTGGTCAGAATCACATCATGTTTGTTTTCATAGAACTAAATTGATGTTCCCTCATGCTAGATATCAAAATAATACCTTTTATAATGATATACGCATGTGATCGCCACGCTGGTTACAAAGAAACCAAACACTGCTCGGCGCCATTGCAGTAGGTATGTCCCACCTAGTGTTAGGCAATATCATGGACGTGCACATATATATATATCTGAACAGTTACTCAGCCTTTATCATGACAAAATTCCTCAACA
>JAWQFJ010013671.1:40000-48770 GCA_034096865.1 Theodoxus fluviatilis | reverse complement strand
TCATCTATGTTTCTGAAAACATAAAAGAAACAAGAAGGGCAAAGCCCATACGACTCACATGCTTGACCTTGACCTTTATATGACATTAACCTTCAGGTGACCTTCAAGGTCAAGGTCAAACAACTAAACCTACCAATGACATCATACACAAAGAAATGCTTTACACATTTTTCCTACCAAAATACATGTGACCTTGACCCAAGGTCAATGTCATCCAAGGTCATGCAACACAAAGCTGTTAATTCAAGACATAGGAAGCACAATGGTGCTTATTGGCACTTTCTACCATGAGATATAGTCACTTTTAGTGGTTCACTACCCCATTTTGGTCACATTTCATAAGGGTCAAAGTGACCTTGACCTTGATGATATGTGACCAAATGTGTCTCATGATGAAAGTATAACATGTGCCCCACATAATTATTAAGTTTGAAACAGTTATCTTCCATAGTTCAGGGTCAAGGTCACTTCAAAATATGTATACAATCCAACTTTGAAGAGCTCCTGTGACCTTGACCTTGAAGCAAGGTCAACCAAACTGGTATCAAAAGATAGGGCTTGCTTTGACCTATATACCACTTGTAGCTAAGGTCGCCATTCTCAAAAACGTGGGAGAAAATTGGGAAAATGTGAAAAATGACTGTTTTTGAGACCACATTTATGGCTCCTGTGACCTTGACCTTGAAGCAAGGTCAAGTCACTATGTATGTTTTTTGAGGCCTTGTCATCATACACCATCATGCCACATTTGGTGTTGATAGACTTAATAGTCTCCGAGAAAAATCCAACGTTTAAGTTTTTTACGGACGGACGCCCAGACGGACGCCCGGACGGACGGACGACACGGCTCAGTACATAGACTCACTTTTGCTTCGCATGTGAGTAAAAAAACTAATGAATCACTGCTAGTAAAGTGTTCATTTAGTTTAGTGGCCATGAAATTACCACACATCACGAAGTTAATGAAGTCAAATTCTTGATGACGCCGGCATGTGTTCCACACTATACTATCTTACAACTGAAAGAAGATTAACACGAACTCTTAGTCAACCCTCATTGAAATACTGCATTTAAACTAGCAGAGATTCATTCAACAAAGAAATTCAAATATTGGTTGAAACACTAGCGTGCAAATCAACACTCATTTAGACAAGTTTGGCTCTGTATCCCAAAACTGTAAAAGGATCATACCCATTCGACCACCTACTAATATGTGCTATAATCTCAGCAAGCAAAGGTTCATGGTTTTGCACTGTTGCAAATGAATGCAGAAACCAAAAAAAGGTGTCACGCTAAAAGTTAAGAACTGTCATACCTCGTTGGCCTTGAAATGGCAAGATAGCAGCGAAAAGTGTCATCGGTTTTCCTTCACTTCAGGTTGACAAGATGGCTGAATGGTCGTTATTTATGGCGCGCACCGTAAGTAGTGCCAAGCGTACGAATACAAAAGCAATATGCTGCTCACAACAGCACTTTGAACATTTCATAGAATCAAGGATTAAAAACTACGTTGCGTCCGTAAAAATACAAATGCACAAATCAGTATAAAAGAATCCACAAGGAACTTTAGAATAAAACAAAACAAGAAGGGCAAAGCCCATACGACTCACATGCTTGACCTTGACCTTTATATGACCTTGACCTTCAGGTGACCTTCAAGGTCAAGGTCAAACAACTAAACCTACCAATGACATCATACACTAAGAAATGCTTTACACATTTTTCCTACCAAAATACATGTGACCTTGACCCAAGGTCAAGGTCATCCAAGGTCATGCAACACAAAGCTGTTAATTCAAGACATAGGAAGCACAATGGTGCTTATTGGCACTTTCTACCATGAGATATAGTCACTTTTAGTGGTTCACTACCCCATTTTGGTCACATTTCATAAGGGTCAAAGTGACCTTGACCTTGATGATATGTGACCAAATGTGTCTCATGATGAAAGTATAACATGTGTACTACAATATTATGAAGTTTGGAAGAGTTAACTTCCATAGTTCAGGGTCAAGGTCACTTCAAAATATGTATACAATCCAACTTTGAAGAGCTCCTGTGACCTTGACCTTGAAGCAAGGTCAACCAAACTGGTATCAAAAGATAGGGCTTGATTTGACCTATATACCACTTGTAGCTAAGGTCGCCATTCTCAATAACGTGGGAGAAAATTGGGAAAATGTGAAAAATGACTGTTTTTGAGACCACATTTATGGCTCCTGTGACCTTGACCTTGAAGCAAGGTCAAGTCACTATGTATGTTTTTTGAGGCCTTGTCATCATACACCATCATGCCACATTTGGTGTTGATAGACTTAATAGTCTCCGAGAAAAATCCAACGTTTAAGTTTTTTACGCCCGGACGGACGGACGGACGGACGACACGGCTGAGTACATAGACTCACTTTTGCTTCGCATGTGAGTCAAAAATGGAACTACATTCCGCAAGAGAAAGTATGCAACATGATTCAACTTATGAATGATGCTAATAACTCGACACATTTATGATTTACCTATGTATTTTGTTTTTCATTTAAATTAATTAATTTAAATATGCAAATGATACTGAATTGCATGTTGCTTGTTATTCAAATTTAGCTTTTCATTGTGAACAATGCAATTTTCACAATTTAGTAATATATTTTCATGGGATTCTTTCCTAAACTTTTTTAAAATCATGCACTATAAAAAATATGCAAATTTATGCAAATATATAGCAAGGCATGATACAGAGACTCTTCCGAATCCAAGTGGTGCCTTTGTATTCCTCATCTAAAAATGTGTGTGCACACCAATTATTACAAAGATTAGATATATATCGTCTGCTTGGGAAATTACAGCAAAATAACTATGAATTTTGTCATTTTTCTGGTCCACGGCCTTTGTTCTTTAGGCTTGTTCAGAAGTACTCAGCGCTGCTTGAGCGCTTCATGTTGGCAATTGAGCGCTCTTTGCCACTCCTGAACGCCTAAGAAGTAAGATGTAGTGCAGCGCTTCACTTGTTAAAGGGGAGGTAAATCTTCTGCGCCCCATGTTGTGTTGATAGACGCGAAGAAAGTATTTTCTTTGCCACAGACATCGTTTATGCACGTTTACATGTATTCTGCATGAATAAATTCCACTACTCTGTCATCCTTACTTGCCATTACTTGCACATACAGAGCGCTTGGGGCAAATAAAGCCCGTTCCAGTCCCAAAATGATGTTTCTGAGGATTATGTTACGCGTCGACGGCCAGTGCAGGATCGAAGACGCCATTTTGAAATGATGCAAAATCATCCTGCAAGCTGCACGTCGGATTGGTGATTCACAGCGCTGCTCAGCGCTGAGTGAAGCACGCCCCAAATTGGCCGTTCAGGAGTGAATCACATGCAGCGCTGAGTAAGCGCTTTGAAGCACTGCGCCTTCTGAACTCCCCTCATGTATGATCTACATTGAAAATGTCCCCCAGAAGAGGGCATTGGCGGGCTGCAACTCTGGATCTACTGAGGCAATTTTCAAAATTCAAACTGTTCTGTGCTTAGAATCATTAGCTTTATAAACCAAAGTTAGTGGCATAACTGTGCAGGTTTGAGAAAATTTTCGCTTGGACATGCTACTACTATCTTACAACTGAAAGAAGATCAACACGAACTCTCAGTCAAACCCTCATTCCAATACTGCATTTAAACTAGCAGAGATTCATTCAACAAAGAAA
The DNA here is from genome assembly GCA_034096865.1 of Theodoxus fluviatilis. Lineage (NCBI taxonomy): Eukaryota > Metazoa > Mollusca > Gastropoda > Cycloneritida > Neritidae > Theodoxus > Theodoxus fluviatilis. The sequence goes on along the minus strand of JAWQFJ010013671.1, from coordinate 45,074 downwards.
TTCAAATATTGGTTGAAACACTAGCATGCAAATCAACACTCATTTAGACAAGTTTGGCTCTGTCTGTATCCCAAAACTGTAAAAGGATCATACCCATTCGTTGTCGGCAACATTCGCTGACACTGTACCCCTGTTTCAAATCTTGGCATTTCTCGCGAGAACGGACATTTATAAACGTCGTTTAGCTTAAGATTACACCCGAATCACGCGGATCGTTAACCCATTGCTTACGCAGCGCAAGGACGTGTTGCGATAATGCCAACACCCGTTGGCTACGTAGCGCAAGTACGTGTTGCGGTCGCCGTAATGCATTTTTCCTATCTCCGTGTCTGTTTCAAGGGAAGTAAATCGTACAGCTCTTTATTCTCTGTCCAGTGTGTGTTCGCTGGAGTTACCTTTTCTTTAGTATAGTCCCCGTGAGAAAGCTAGATGTAGTAGAAGCTACGCTCACCCTACGTCGGGTTTATGCGCTTGTTGACATGGCGTCGCGTTGTCGAAAGGTCGGTGATGAAAATGACAAAGTATTAGAAGTGTGGATGGAAGAAGGGTCTGATATTGAAGATCTAGGTGGATATTGGACTTTTGAAGAAGATCTTTATGATTCTGATGCGGAAATAGTCCCAGTCAACGAGAATGAAGCGGTGGCTGACAGCGAAGACGAATCGATTTCGTGGCTGAAAGCGAAAACGAATTGACTTCGTCGCCGTCGCGTCAGAAAGAGAGGAAGAGATAGAAACGGTTTTTACAGCAGACACAGACATCGATTCGGATGCAGAGGATGCCGAAAACCTTCTCTACTCCTCCAATGAACTGTACCACACAAAAGAGGACTATGCTGAGTAGGGCGCCTTCTTTCTCTCAGGTCATTTGAGACTTTTCTTCTATTCAAACAGAGACAGATTGCAGTGAGTAAGTGTATATTTTCTGATTTCCCCTCTCTGACTTGCTAAAAAAAATCATTTTCAAGCATTTTTTTATCCTGTAGTCAATCATTCATCAATATAGTTTGATGTGGAAATACTGATTTCAGAACTGTTGTGCAAAATTTATCTCTTGACTATTATTACAATACATTAGGTGTTAAAAAAAAAGAAAATTAAAATTGCATGTACCTGGTGTTAAAAAAAAAATATCCCCAATTTTCTTACTGCATATTGTAACTATCCAGCACTTCAGCTAGAAAGTGCAAATGATTATCTTTCTTGTGGTACCAACCATTAAACAGTTATTCTAAATTTGGACTTTGTGTGATTTTTTGAAAACTTGCAAAAACACTGCGTACACAGGTAAAGTTCCTAATGCTATCCCTGCGTAAGCAATGAGTTAAGCCTTAAGGTGCATGGAGTACAGTATCGCTGAGCAAGACGTTTAAAGTTATGTGCTATAATCTCAGCAAGCAAAGCCCAAAGTTTGGCAAAGGTTCATGGTTTTGCATTGTTGCGAGTGAACGCAGAAACAAAACAAGAAGGGCAAAGCCCATACGACTCACATGCTTGACCTTGACCTTTATATGACCTTGACCTTCAGGTGACCTTCAAGGTCAAGGTCAAACAACTAAACCTACCAATGACATCATACACAAAGAAATGCTTTACACATTTTTCCTACCAAAATACATGTGACCTTGACCCAAGGTCAAGGTCATGCAACACAAAGCTGTTAATTCAAGACATAGGAAGCACAATGGTGCTTATTGGCACTTTCTACCATGAGATATAGTCACTTTTAGTGGTTCACTACCCCATTTTGGTCACATTTCATAAGGGTCAAAGTGACCTTGACCTTGATGATATGTGACCAAATGTGTCTCATGATGAAAGTATAACATGTGTACTACAATATTATGAAGTTTGGAAGAGTTAACTTCCATAGTTCAGGGTCAAGGTCACTTCAAAATATGTATACAATCCAACTTTGAAGAGCTCCTGTGACCTTGACCTTGAAGCAAGGTCAACCAAACTGGTATCAAAAGATAGGGCTTGATTTGACCTATATACCACTTGTAGCTAAGGTCGCCATTCTCAATAACGTGGGAGAAAATTGGGAAAATGTGAAAAATGACTGTTTTTGAGACCACATTTATGGCTCCTGTGACCTTGACCTTGAAGCAAGGTCAAGTCACTATGTATGTTTTTTGAGGCCTTGTCATCATACACCATCATGCCACATTTGGTGCTGATAGACTTAATAGTCTCCGAGAAAAATCCAACGTTTAAGTTTTTTACGCCCGGACGGACGGACGGACGGACGACACGGCTGAGTACATAGACTCACTTTTGCTTCGCATGTGAGTCAAAAATGGAACTACATTCCGCAAGAGAAATTATGCGACATGATTCAACTTATGAATGATGCTAATAACTCAACACATTTATGATTTACCTATGTATTTTGTTTTTCATGCAAATTAATTAATTTAAATATGCAAATGATACTGAATTGCATGTTGCTTGTTATTCAAATATAGCTTTTTATTGTGAACAATGCAATTTTCACAATTTAGTAATTTATTTTCATGGGATTCTTTCCTAAACTTTTTTTAAAATCATGCACTATAAAAATATGCAAATATATAGCAAGGCACCACTGCTCTGCGCGAATGAGTGGAGCAGGACGGGGCCACCCCACACACATCAAACCAAACGCTGACCTGGCTGCGGCAACGCTTTCAAGAGCGACTGATCAGCAGAAGATGTGACCCTGAGTGGGCCCCGCACTCACCTGACCTTAACCCCCCATATTTCTATCTGTGGGCTTATTTGAAAGACCACGTCTATGAGAACAACCCCCAGACAATCCCGGACTTGAAAGCTGCAATAACAACAAAGATCAGGGAGATTCCAGGGGCAGAGTGTGTTCGTGTGGTGAACAATTTTGCACGCCGCATTCAGTCTCCGTCAACGTGGTGGACATTTGGAGCATATCTTTGAACGTCGCTAACATGTGGACCACCCAACCGAAATGACTCAAACTTTCAAAACTTAATTGTTATTATCTTACGTTGATGTGTGTAAAAACTCAACTCAATCCATTCACATTTGTAGCAGTTGTGCATACTTTTATGAGTTGCATTCATTTTGGGTCTATATATATCGTCTGCTTGGGAAATTACAGCAAAGAAACTATGAATTTTGTCATTTTTCTGGTCCACGGCCTTTGTTCTTTGTCTCTACATTGAAAATGTCCCCCAGAACAGAAGAGGGCATTGGCGGGATGCAACTCTGGATCTACTGGGGCGATTTTCAAAATGCAAACTGTTTTCAAAAGCAGTTTTGTGCTTAGAATCATTAGCTTTATCATGAACCAAAGTTAGTGGCATAACTGTGCCGGTTTTAGAAAATTTTCGCTTGGACATGCTACTACTAGTACTGGCTTACAACTGAAAGAAGATCAACACGAACTCTCAGTCAAACCCTCATTCCAATACTGCATTTAAACTAGCAGAGATTCATTCAACAAAGAAATTCAAATGTTGGTTGAAACACTAGCATGCAAATCAACACTCATTGAGTCATTTAGACAAGTTTGGCTCTGTATCCCAAAACTGTAAAAGGATCATAGATCATACCCATTCGTTGTCGGCAACATTCGCTGACACTGTACCCGTTTAAAATCTTGGCATTTCTCGCGAGAACGGACATTTATAAACGTCGTTTAGCTTAAGATTACACCCGAATCACGCGGACCGTTAATAAGGTGCAAGGAGTACAGTATCGCCGAGCAAGACGTTTAAAGTTATGTGCTATAATCTCAGCAAGCAAAGGTTCATGGTTTCGCACTGTTGCGAGTGAACGCAGAAACCAAAAAAAGGTGTCAAGCTAACAGTTAAGAACTGCCATACCTCGTTGGCCTTGAAATGGCAAGATAGCAGCGAAAAGTGTCGTCGGTTTTCCTTCAGGTTGACAAGATGGCTGAATGGTCGTTATTTAACCTGCTGGGCCGACATCCGCACACTTCTCTTTCATCACCCAGTGCCTCTGGCTGCGCGAGAGAGAGAGAGAGAGAGAGAGAGTCGCGGGAGAGAGAACTAACAAGCAATTTTTTTTGTGTACGCCAGAGAGAGAGAGAGAGAGAGAGAGAGAGAGAGAGCGCATGAAACGTGTGTGTGAATGTACATGGGCGGCCCCAAGCATGTGTGTGTGTGTGTGTGTGTGTGTGTGTGTGTGTGGTAGTGTGATGTGTAAGAAGGAGAGAAGACGAGAGAGAGAGAGGAGAGAGAGAGAGATAGACGAGAGAGGAGGATGAGAGAGAGAGGAGAGAGAGAGAGGAAGGGAAGGGAGAAGAGGGAGGGAAGGGTGATGGGAAGAAGAGGGAGGGGAGGGAGGGGAGCAGAAGAGCGAGAGGAGAGAGAGAGAGAAGAGAGAGAGAGTGAGAGAGGAAGGCGGCAGGGTAGGCGGAGGGAGGAGAGGTGAGGAAGAAGCAGAGAGGGTACGGAGAGACTCGAGGAGAGTGAGAATAGTCTTACACAGGGCAGATGTGTAGGCCTATCCGATCACATGCCTCTTACCACGTGATGCATGCGTTCCTCAGCCTTCTAGTTTTCAGCCGAGCCACACCTGAGAGGAACGTCTCTCATGTCCACACTACGCTAGGCGGCTGTGGAACGGACCGATCATTGAACTGTCAGCAGGGAACATGGCGGGCAGCTATTCTCTAAGAACTCCCAGAGACAGTTACAACCCCCGTTTTGGCAGCATTGCACCTGGCATTCCACAGCGTACGAGTCCATCAGGAGTCAACGCGGCAAACAGCGCTCACTCAAGCCACGTGAAAGAGCTCATCGATAGCTACAGTTTATCAGGGGTGGTTGAGTTCGTAGTTGAGAACGCAACGAAGTACCAGCTCAGTGACCCTGTCGTGCGAATCAAGCAAGGGTTTGTGGAGATTCCTTTCTGGTCAATAGAACCTGGCGCAACTGGCAAGTTTGTGACTCGCAAAACCAATGACTTCAGAGGAGGGTCCTACGTCACACCCTCAGGGCATATGCAGATTTATGCAGGAGGGTCCTTCGGCACTGCTTCCTGGAAATTCGCAGGAAATGAAGACACCCGTCGAATTGTGGTGATGTGGCATG
>JAWQFJ010013671.1:17500-27500 GCA_034096865.1 Theodoxus fluviatilis | reverse complement strand
TGTAGCTGATGACTAGTGTTGCGTAAGGCAGGGGACTCCGAAGACAAGGCAAATGGAGTTACTTCCCTTGTTTGGGATGCCCAATATTTGTCCTGGGGCCGTATGCAAGAAAAAGAATGGAGTAATTTATTCCTGAATAGTGCCACTGATTTGTATGCAGGAAAACTTAACGGCTCTATTCTTGCCTTATATCTAAGAATAACCAGCCAGTATAGAGCGATTCAGTTTTCCTGCATCCGAATCACTGGCACTTTATTCTTGAATACCTCTATTCAGGAATAAATTACTCTATTTTTTTTTCTTGCATACGGCCCCTGAGGTGTAGAGATCCGTCTCTACCTCGTTACCAAGGAGAAACGAAGTTGTTCAATGTCAAACTCGAATTGAACACTAACTTAAGTTCTGATCTTCTACGGTCGAATGAGTGGATGGATGGATGGATGGAATGGGGTGGGATGGGATGGGATGAGATTGGATGGGATGGGATGGGATGGGATGGGATGGGATGGGATGGGATGGGATGCATGGATGGATGGATGGATGCATGGATGGTGGATGCATGGATGGATACATGGATGGATGGATGAATGGATGAATGGATAGATGGATGGATGGATGGATGGATGGATGGATGGATGGATGGATGGATGGATGGATGGATGGATGGATGGATGGATGAAGCTTAAGGGCTCATCAACCGTGTTGGCTATGTAAGGCCACAACGTTAACAAAAATACATAAAATTCTATTAGATGAAAATGCTGACGTAAAATATTACCTCAAGAGAGGTAAACGGAGACATATAGAAAAACAATGAAGGCATAACAGGACTCATTGATGAGAAAAAACTTAGAAAATGAAAAATAAATTATCACAGCAAAGGAATATTAAAAAAATTCTGAAAGACTGTTTCACCCACCCTATTAATGAGCAAGTCGGGGACACTCTACCAGAATATGCCGCATGGTGAGCCTGTTCTGGCAAGCACGGCACTCCGGTGGAGGCTCCGACCGCAACAAATAGGAGTGCTACAATATATACCAGTTCCTGGCAGCCCCCCCCCCCCCCCCCCCCCCCTAGTGCTCTCTCCTCTAATCGCCTGTAGAAATCATGGCTTTAGACAGGCGGAGATAGGCTAGCATGCTTTGGGGTGGACGATGTGCGATGCACCGTGCAGTGGTTCTTTTTCTGGGACGGGAAGAATCTGGATTTATTTAAATAAATAGTAGTGCGTCAGAACCTGCTTCGCGATGTTCTTCATCGTAGCAAAGGAAAGCATGAAAAGAGTTGTGCTACTGCACCATTTTCCAAGAGGACGCAGATGTGTTTAGATCGCAATGATGGAGAATGACAAGCAAGTCGTACCAGCAGGGACTGAACCACGGTGCCTAATCGCCTCCCACAACGTTCTTCATGCCAAGGTACTTGTAACTATTCGACAAATTCTGCTGGAGTGCTCCCGGACTCCATGTATGGAGCTCTATTCCTACAACTGTACAAGTCACAATATTTGGAATATTTTCAAAGATAATAATGCCATAATACGATTTCCAAAAACCACCGTAAAAAATTAAAATCAAGTTTGAAATATTTGTGATACTGTTCACGTATGCTGATACATATTCGTGCAGTTTATATATTTTGATATTGTTTTAATACTTGTGAAAATGTTCACACATGAGTGTATGTAAGCACATGTGTATGTTGATATGTAAACATACATTATATATGTACATCTTACTTTATTTCATGATGTCACTTTTTACAAACACGCTGATATCTTTAAAGGCCAATAAACCCTTAAAAAACAACAATTCATTCGTTCATTCATTGACTTGGGGCTACATATTAGGCTCGACTTTTCAGCTAGGTCATCCGATAAAAGTATCCAACATAGTGCCAACTTGAAAATGGTGTATGCAAGACTTCTCATGTGTATGCTCACCATGTGTCCACACATAGGCAAATCCCAGTCTTGACAAACAGCATTCAACTGAATTAGCCCAATTCGACTTTGCACACACGTTTTCTTTTAATAACACAAAGTAGGCTTGCTTTGGCAGTCTTTTTACAAACATCCTGCTCAACCGTAACCGATAACTCACTGCCCTAACAGTAGTGTCGATGAAAATTGGATACCTGCCCAGCTCACCACTTCACATCACTTTGGTGCTTTTATAGATACACTGAGAAAGCGCTTGTGATCTCTTCGCAGTGTCCTCTTGTACGGGGGTTCTTCTAGCTTGCGCCGGGTTGTCGAAGTTCACAAACGCTGGTACGTGGTCGTTTTCGATTAACTTTATTCACGCACTGATCGCTACACAGCAGCGAAAATCAGTAAACAGTAATCGTCATAACAATTCAGTGCCGCAGAGGACTCAGTCCTTACAAAGGAGGACTCGTTTATCCTCTAGTTAAGCTGTCACCTTCTCTGTCGTATCTGCTTCCTCGTGTGTGTCTCTCTCCCGCTTTATCGCGCTTTATATACCTTAACACAAGTTCCAGAGCCTTCGATAACAGCCTACGATCTGTTCCGCTGCCGCGAAGCTTCACGAATGACGTCACGTGACACAGTCAAGACAAATTTAGACCGACTCAACCACGTGACGCGGCTACGGCTTTTAGCTGAGAGGCGGATATAAACAATAGGCTTGTTCAGGAGGCGCAGCGATTCAAAGCGCTGCTCAGCGCTGCATGTGATTCACTCCTGAACGGCAATTTTGGGGCGTGATTCACTCAGCGCAGAGCAGCGCTGTGAATCACCAATCCGACGTGCTTCAGATGATTTTGCATCACATTCAAAATGGCGTCTTCGATCCCGCACTGGCCGTCGATGCGTAAAATAACCATCAGAAACATCATTTTGGGACTGGAACGGGCTTTATTTGCCCCAAGCGCTCTGTATGTGCGAGTAATGGCAAGTAAGGATGACACAGTAGTGGACTTTATTCATGCAGAATACATTTAAACGTGCATAAACGATGTCTGTGGCAAAGAAAACACTTTCTTCGCGTCTATCAACACAACATGGGGCGCAGAAGATTTACCTCCCCTTTAACAAGTGAAGCGGTGCACAAAATCTGAGGCGTTCAGGAGAGGCAAAGAGCGCTCAATTGCCAACATGAAGCGCTCATGCAGCGCTGAGTACTCCTGAACAAGCCTAATATAATTGCGCTACAATGTTCGGGTTCGTTCTGGAACCTTCACAACACTTGCATGCAATTATGTGCGCTTTATCTATGGTTGAGAGAGAGAGAGAGAGAGAGAGAGAGAGAGAGAGAGAGAGAGAGAGAGAGATTTCATTTTTACCACTTTTAAGCGATGCTATTCAATGTATCGCATGTCTGTCTTAGCTTAATCTAACGAGATCTAAGAAATTTTAGCGCTATGACAGATATGAATGTTATGATAACCAACACTCCAGTTTTCATATATTTTCCAAGGGAGGTCTTGCATACACGCTTCCACACATTCACTGTGGGGAACGAGTCACGTGGTTTCCCCCTGGAGGTGGGAGATCGCCACACGGGAGGCAACAGCAATTTCGTGGATGAGTGTCTCGTGCAGTTCAACCGGTTTCGCTTCAGTGCGATCGACCACAACGCAGACACTGATCCAGGTGGGTTCAAACATGCTACCACAACCACCACTGCTGCCGTACTATCACCACTATCATCATCGTCGTCATCGTCATCATCATGATCGTCGGCATCATCATGGTCGTCGTCGTCGTCGTCGTCATCGTCATCATCATCATCATCATCATCATCATCATCATCATCATCATCATCATCATCATCATCATCATCATCATCATCATCATCATCATCATCACCATCATCATCATCATCAATCATCATCATCATCATCATCATCATCATGACCGTCATGATCATCATGATCGTCGTCGTCATCGTCGTCATCATCGTCGTCGCTGTCGTCATCATCGTCGTCATAATCGTCATCATCATCATCATCATCGTCATCGTCGTCAACATCATCATCGTCGTCCTCGTCGTCGTCATCATCGTCGTCGTCATCATCATCGTCGTCGTCATCATCATCATCATCATCATCATCATCATCATCATCGTGGTAATCGTCGTCGTCGTCGTGGTCATCGTTGTCATCTTCGTCGTCATTATCATCATCATCGTCGTCGTCGTCATCATCCATCTTCATCATTACTATCATCATCGTCACCTTCATTCTCATCGTCATCGTCATCTTCAGCATCATCATCGTCATCGTTTTCATCATCATCATCGTCGTTTTCATCATCGTCGGTTTCGTAGTCGTCGTCGTCGTCGTCATTGTTGCACTCTTCTCTTGCAATATCCTGATGTACGAGGGTTCTCCTGGCTTGCGCTAGGAAGTCGAAGTGACAGACACTGGCGGTCGTTTCCGATAAACTTTATTCACGCACTGATGAAAACACAGTGGTGAAAATCAGCCAACAGCAATCCGTAGTACTCGCTAGCACACAGCAGAAGACTCGCTCCGTACAGAGTTTAAAGCTCTCACCTTTAACTCTGTCGTATCTGCTGTTCTCTCTTTCTCTCGCTTTCTCGCTCCTTATATACACTTACACAAATTCCAGAAACTACCAGAACAAAGTTGAACATACTCCCACACTCCTAGCTGCGACGCGACTGACATCACGTGACACAACAAGCCAATTTGAGCCTAACTCGGTCGAGGTCGGGGCAATGACCTGACCGACATATAATATACAAAAACAACCTCGCCCGCAACACTTCGAGCATAATCGAGAATCTTCACAACATCATCATCATCATCATCATCATCATCATCATCATCATCATCATCATCATCATCATCATCATCATCATCATCATCATCATCATCATCATCATCATCATCATCATCATCATCATGATGGAGAATAACCTTCGCGTTCCCCCAGAGCAGTCACATGACCTCCCCTGCATGTGTACACTGACCGCAGACGAAATACTAATTACACTGATGAGCGCAATTTTTTAAAGATCGGGATTTGGCGTAGTAGCGCCACCTGCTGGCAGTTGTGCGGGGCGATGAGGTGCCGTGGTTCAATCCCTGCTTGGAATGGATGGACTGTTATTCTCCAGCATCGCGATCTAAACATATCGGAGTGCCCTAAAACATGAAGCAGTAACACGACCCCTCTGATGCGTTCCTTTATTAGAATGATACCATCATCATCGTTGTCATTGATAATATCATCATAATGAAAATCTTTAGCGTCGTCGGAACTTATCTCAAGAGAAGCATTAAGATTATCATCACGACACTAAGCAACTACTCACTTGCACCTGTATTTCAGACAGAAACTGTGCCGCAGAGTTCCAGTCAGGTTTAGTGACTGCGGACTGTGCAATCCCACGGGGACCATGCTTTTCCCTTCCAGCAACACGCCTTCACAACCTTCAAATAAAATGGTGAGGAGCTTGCGTTGGAGAAGCTGGCTTTCTACCCGATCGAGACAAGCGACTCTCTCCACCGCCGCAGGGATGGGCTGTAGACTTTTTTGAGTTTGAAAATTCGTCTGACTTTCAGATGGAAACTAGTGGTTAGTCGGTAAACCAGTGCTTAACTAGCGGACACAGCTCGCCATCAGTGTCTCGACATATATGTCTCCCACAAGTACAAGTATCTTAGCGTTTTGTGCTTAACTGGTAGAACTCACGCAATATTTCGCGATAGTCTAATGGCAGAAAACCCTGACGATTCGTGTACACTTCTGGTCATCTCCATGCGGGCAAGGTGGCCTGCCCAGCGTAGTTGAGACTGGATCAGCAGGTGTTCGATTCTTAGCAGACCATGAAGCTCAAGGGTTTAAAGATTCGAGACCCTGTCTCATGTATCATGCATTTAACACGTTTCTTAATGCATATACCCCACCTGTAGCATGCACTAAGTTCCACTGGTCAATGCATCGCTGAAAATTCACGCAAACAGGGGCATCGACTCCTCCAGGAAGTTCAAGCGGCGAGAAAGAGAACTAAACAAACAAAGTAAATTGGATTAGGTCAATGGGAAAATCCATTCCAGTCGATCCAGACACGCCTAAAAAGCTTGATTACTTTGACAGTGATTATGTAAGTAATAAATACGGTAAGCAAACAAACTATGCTGCGGCTGTGAGGGGAGTAGCTTTGAATCAGTACATCAGCATTCTGTTTGTCCTCTAGATCTCACTCTGCAATTCATGCATCGGATTAATTGTATTTTGGTTTAGACAACAGTCTGTGAATCCCACCGAATCAGTCGGTTAAATTTCCAGTTTGCTGACAGGACCTCGCTTGACAGATCGCACAAACTGACTGGTTTGGCGTTAAAGTATATAAAAAAATTATATGATACAAACAAAGCCGGGAAAACAGCTTCTAAATTGCTGGACTCTGGAGATTTTCCACCACATCAAATACTCCCTAGTATTCTTTGCAGATATTCGGCAAGCATTTTGCAAGAAATTTAATAGGGATGCAGAGTTTTAGCGACTAATTTATTTTCGCACGTTCTGTGGACCGCAGGGGAGTCGCAAATGAGTCATGTGTAATCATATGCATTCCTGGCGACCTTATTAAGCAGCACCTCCCATCCCCCCCCCCCCCTTTCCTATCCCTCTGTGGGTTGGGGGTCACAGTAGACCCACAGTGTCTCCCCACGTAATTCGTAAGAGGCGAATAAATAGGGACATCGTTTCGTGATTAGCGCCTACTAGGAAATATTCTAGTGATTTTCGTGCTTGATGGCCTTACATAGCCCACAAAGGCTTATAGGCCATAAAAAAACCCTCCCCCACTTTCCCTCTCACCACCACCACTCCTCCACCGCATGGCAGCCTGAAGGGATGCTAGGAACCACTCCTGACTGTGTTCAAAGCCCGAAAACTCGGTAGCCAGAGGTTGCGGATGATGGTCAGAAAGAAGCTCAGGCAGGGTATAGTTCTTGACCGTGTTTTCCATTAACCTGCTGAGAAAAAGTAAGTACCATTCGTCCCATCTGAGGCCACTGTCGTGTGAGTTTGGCGTGTACAAGCCATGTCTTAGAGATGGTCTTCGCATGAAAGTGTCCATCTAGTGTATATATACACAGTACACCCCTTTGCTCTCTGTATCGCTTCAGACTAGCTTAGATGTATACTTTAATACATAAGAAGAAATGTCTCGACGAAAATGAGAGATGCATGTAAACAGAACAAAATCGATTTTGTTCTTATGTACCTGTAATGTAAATATCGATCTCGGATTCATTTTATTGGCACAATGTGTAAAATTAATTCAGAGGAAAAGTTGAATACGAGATCAATTCACGGAAAATGTTGATTATAACCCACGCTCTCTGCATTGCTTAAGACTGGGCATGATGAAAAGTTTCGACGAGAAAACGAGATTCGTATATATATAATATCGATTTTGTTCTTATGCGCTTTTTATGTAAAATATTGATCACGGATTTTTCTCAGCACCATGGGTAAAGATGAGTTCTATCCACGACAAAAGTTGAATGAAAAAGATTGTAATAGACGTTTTTGTGCGTTGCATTTACATCAACATTATTGGAGCCTTTCAGATGCATTCTGTGAACCCGAGTCAGTAGTGTTTCGCCGGCAGGCGAAGTCTCTAGTGGACTAGAATGTTGCATTAGATGGTGTAAAAATAATGCACAGGAATGTAAACATGATTGAAAAAATAAAGTTGCGCCCGCTCAAAATCATCTCGATCATTTCTCTTGACGAAAAAAGTGGAAAAAACACAGGTTCACGTTGACTGTTGAATTCTGTCCCTCTGCCTGGCTTCAAATGCTTTGAGCCCGCATTGAGCTGGGGATGGGAAAAGATCCACCGTATCTATCTACCCGAATCGTAAAAAGGCGAATAACTAGAGACATCGTGACTTGATTTGCGCTTACACTAAACCCGGGGGAAAATGGAGAAAACTCTGTTTATCCGCAAGCTTGTAAGATTTGAAACCAGGTGAAACTTGCCAAATACGAGCCACTTGCCAAGCACTTAGGCACACAGGGAGTCAAGACCACAGTGTTGGCAGCAGAGATTGGGGCAAGAAGCTTCGTGGGGTACTCCGCATACAATGTCTGCAGGCAGCTCGGCCTCCCCAAGAGACTGAGTACAAAGTTCTTGAGGACCATGGCTGAAGCAGCAGAGAGGGTTTCCTGCTGTATTTGGCTAAAGAGAAACATGGGAGAAGGCGGTGCGTCAGAGGGAAACTAGGGGACAGTCCACGCACTTATAAGGAACATGATAGATGGAGGGGCTTCCTCCTTTCGATATTCTGCGCTAAGGCAAGACAGACCATCGCACAGTGTGCCTGACAGCTGACGGGCACCTGGGACTATGACCCAGGTGCGGCCCCCCCACCCCCCCCCCCCCCCCGAGAGTGTCAGGAAGACAGGGCCGAAACACTTGAAGACGCGGGCTCTTCCTCTGAGGACCGTCAGTCGTCTGGCTTCTCATGAAGTTTCTTGTCCTGAATGAAGACCAAGGCTCCCGATCCTCCGGTGTGTCAAACGAGAAGGTTGAAAGAGGAAAAAGCTTTTGATAAGACAAAGGAAGAACGCAACCTGCGTGAGAAGGAGTCGAAGGGGCATGAGGAATCTCAGGTGAGAAACTGTGGTTTACTTGCACTGACAGCATGCTGCGTCAGAGTACGGTCGCGATTTGACGTCAGTCTGTCGATGACGTCTACTTTCATCTGAGAGCAAAAGTCAAAACATTGGATTGACAGTTAAGTCGTGCACCGAACAGATCTTGAAATCTCATCACCCCTGTACCACCCCCATGGACGTGGTTGCCCACTCAGACCGGGGGCCCACCAAGAAGGGAATCGCCTTCGAGATCTCCTACAAGGGCCCCGTGGTGGACAGACCTCCACAGCACATCCGGGACTACACCAGGAGGGTAGTTTCTCCAAGGCAATTGATGGCTAAGCTTGAGAGGGCCGATGACCGGAGACTGTCACAGGCGGCCCAAAGGATGGAGCCTCTCACGCGACACAACCAGAAGGCTATCGAGCTGTACCTGCGCAAGGTTGCCCAGACAGAGGCCCAGCTCCAGCAGAAGCGAGACCAGCAACAGCGCTCCATGGAGGAGCACATCGAGAGGCGGGAAGCCAAACTCAACAACCGGCGCCACAAGCTGCAGTTCCAAGTGAGTGGAATGAAGGCGAGTTTGTCGGACACAATTGTTTGCGCGGTGCACAGTTGCTGATGCTTTCAATAAGGTCGTCGTCGCCGTCCTTGTTGCGACTGTCGTGTCCGTTGTAGAGAATGTTTGGCAGGTGTGGTGATAGTTGTTGTAAATACTGATGCTCATGATCCTGTTGCTGAGGTTGTAATTACGTAGCTCGTTAGTGTTTAGTTACTATATTGATAGAAGCAGCAGTGGTGGTAACAGTAGTAAAAGTAGTAGTGGTGATGGTGGTAGTAGTAGAAGTAGTAGTAGTGGTAGTAGTAGTAGTAGCAGTAGCAGTAGTAGCAGTAGCAGTAGTAGCAGGGATGATGGTGGTGATGGGAGTACATATACTAGCAGTGGTAGTAGTAGTAGTAGTAGTAGTGGTAGTAGTAGTGATAGTAGTAGTAGTGGTAGTAGTGGTAGTAGTGGTAGTAGTAGTAGTAGTAGTAGTAGTAGTAGTAGTAGTAGTAGTAGTAAAAGTAGTAGTAGTAGTAGTAAAAGTAGTAGTTGTGGTGGTAGTTGTGGTAATGGTGGCAGTAGTAGTAGTAGTAGTGATGATGGTGGTGGTAGTAGTAGTAGTAGCAGTAGCAGCAGTAGTTGTTGTTGTTTTTATTGTAGTGTTCTTTTTATTGTGTTGTTGTTTTTATTGTGTGGTTGTTGTTGTGGTGGTGGAGGTGGTGATGGTGGTAGTAGTAGTAGAAGTAATTGTAGTAATAGTTGTAGTAGTAATAGTTGTAGTAGTAATAGTTGTAGAAGTAACAATTGTACTAGTGGTTCTTGTTATTATTGTTGTTGTTGAGGTGG
>JAWQFJ010013671.1:0-12500 GCA_034096865.1 Theodoxus fluviatilis | reverse complement strand
AATGCTCTCTCTCCTGATCTCTTGGTGTTGTAGCGTGGCACATGGAGTAATGACTGCGCCGAAGATCTGAGGTCCCTCACAGGCTTATAAGTCTTGAGGAGCTCAACCAGATACAGCGGGGCCAAACCATTGACGCACTTGAAGACATGACACAGTGTTTTGAACACAATACGTTGGTGGACAGGCAGCCAGTGTAGCTCTCGAAGGATGGGTGCTATGTGAGAACGACTGATGTGAAGATGACGATAGCACTTCCTCATCCAGTGATGGTGTTGCAGCTGCTGCAGCATTACTGATAATTGCCGAACAGCAAAAACAGAGGAAAAGAACGT
The DNA here is from genome assembly GCA_034096865.1 of Theodoxus fluviatilis. NCBI lineage: Eukaryota > Metazoa > Mollusca > Gastropoda > Cycloneritida > Neritidae > Theodoxus > Theodoxus fluviatilis. Next base: position 12,168 of record JAWQFJ010013671.1, on the reverse strand, counting down.
GTTGGTCTCGGCCATTGTTGAACAAATTATTTTCCGGTGTTAACGTTGACGTCATACGCAGGTGCCCTGCGATTGGTGGATTCACAGAGCGTGGCTCGCCACTGTTCCAGAAATTAGAACAGATTTAACAGCGAGCAACTCAGTTGCAGGTGGCTTGGAAAGTTGTTTGGAATGCCAGTTGCTTTTGATCGACATCGCACACGAAGCAATGCATGGGAAGCAATCAAGTTGAATGAGTGGAATTACTCCGTGTGCGAAGGCCTTTAGCAAACAAAATTATTTGCTGAGGATGAACCTTTGGTAATCAAACAGATAAAACGTTTTGAAATATCGTCAGTATGTAAAAGTGGTAAATTCTATAATGACTTCCTTTATGACAAGTGCAACGGCACAATTTATAAAATAGTTCACCTTGAGAATTTTACAACTGTCCCTGTAAAATTTCCCAAGTCAGTTCTAATTTGGAAGTTGTTGACATGGCAATGTTATGAACAGCCCGATGACTCGTGTGACTCCAGCCACCCTTCTCGGGAACCAATGTTGCAAACAACTACGTGTTACGGACAACCAGTACTGCGTTCACTTCACCTGTGAACCCGGCGTCGCGTGCACGTGGTCTGCTGGACTTACGGTTTGTCCCAGCTTGCGCCAGGAAAGTAGAAAGCAGGACTCAGGCGTGTGTTACAGGACTTTTATTCCTGGACTGGACATAGCATACAGCAATCACTAGTTCGCTCCACAGCGGTCACTAGTGATGCTCAGGCTGTGCCTCTACATGGCTCCAACAGCCTCTCACAACGCTCAGCTTCCTCCAGTAGCTTCCCAGCGCTCTCAGCTTCCAGTAGCTCTCCAGTGACATGTACATCGTATATATAGTGCTTACTTCGGGTTAGAGACTATCTTCCCATCCACCCCTTCCGTTTCCGCCCCGAGGACCAATCAGGAGGTCAGACACTTACTGCATAGGAAGTTAGGGGGGCTTCAAAGCCTCTAACCCCCCCTCTCCTCACAGACAAAGGGCAGAGATCGTCTCTACCCCCTCCCTCACAGACAAAGAGGCGGTTGACTCACCCTGACCCCCTGACCCTCTGACGCTGACCACCTTCCTTTGTCCGCAAGGAGGGGCTGAATCATCCTGACCCCTCCTCTAACTGACAAAGGAGGGGAAAGCCCCCCTTCTCACAAACAAAGGAAGGGCTGACTAAGCCCCCCCCTTCTCTAACCCTCCGCATAGCACGTTAGACAATTCACATTCGCAAGCACAAACAATTCTACACATTCTTTTGCTACATAATCGATTCACATTCTTCCGCAACACAAGCTTGAGTATAATTCCACTTCACTCAATAAAGCTGTGTATCTTTTCAGCACGAACATGTCGAAGAAGTCAGGAGAAATCGACTGTTCCCGGATATCAACGACAGGAGTCGAAGCAAATGGTATGCGTGGGTCTGAGCAACGTTGTCTGACAGTCCCGTTGCATTCTTCAATGGCGGTCATCACTTCACCTACCAGTAGGAAAACATCGCCCTCCATACGCCATGCAGCCATCTTGTGGGAATGTTTCACCATGAGCCGCGTACCGAGTCTATCATTTAACAACATTACACAATGCATTACATAGAAACTACTTGACAAAGGCTATATGTAGGTGTCAACATGTCAGTAATACCAGCGGGTGTAAAGTCTATTTCCATGTCTCTGTTGTTCATGGTCTATTTGAATAAGAAACTAAAACAAAACAAAAAAACTCGTGTTTAATGACATGCGAGAGGAAAAAGTAAGAATATTCATGCACTGTTATTCTTTTTCGGAAGTTGAAAGCATCTAACGCTGAGAAGAGGTAAAGAGTTCCCAAAATATCAAAACAATGAAGAAAAAAGTGTTCACAAGTTACTAGAATACAAATATTGAAGGAATATCGTCGGGATGAGGTGTTGGATGTGAGAGCACTTCAAATATTGTAATGATCAGTCTGGTCCCTTATGACTTTGGAAGAGTTGTTGCCTCTGTAGGGTTTTCAGTCGCTAGTGCAATCAAAGCATGAAATAATGTGTTCTCAGTGCATGAGTTTAGAATGGTGGTTCTCGACTGACCATCGGTCAAAAGCATGACTGTGACATAGGCTTGTAGGCATGCAGTTGCCGAGGCAGAGACTCACACATTACTTTAATATAAGCAACGTTTAATACAAAACAAAAAGAGAATCCCTTGTCATCTTAAAATTTCACAAGCATTTATTTTTCATGAAGTTTTTAGATTATTGCTAAATACTGTGCTTTACTTGGATACACACGAAAACAATGAATTCTTATTCTGACGTCACTTCATCTCTTCGCATATGAATTTTTTCACAAACGGACATTGTAACATCCCTTTCCACAGTATGTCAAGTCATCGACAAAGCATAATGGTGTGTAGGTTTCTGAATGTATGTGACGTTTTGGCTTTGACACGACTTTTGACTGTTTACTGACTGTATGATGAATCATATTACACCCCACGTTGACATGACAAGAGACAAAGTCTATGTTTTTGTTTCCAAGCCTGTCTGCATAGCAGAATGAGAAAAACTTAGTCTTATCCAAAAATGAAATAAAGGCCCCAGAACAATTCAGCACAGGAGGTCTAACAACCTTCACGCCTAAACAGAGGAGAGTGACCCAATAAGTCTGGCTGTACTTCGAGGGCAAGGCAAGCTTTCTGAGCCAAGCTCCGTCTTCAGGAGGCTTGCCCTGACTTCCAAGTACCACCAGATTTATGTGGTCACCCTCCTCTGTTTATTAAAGAATTATAGTCTGTCACCGGTCCCTTACCTCTCTGTCTAACCTTCACGCCTGGAAGTAGCTCCAGATATCCAGTCTTTGCATTCATCTGCATTATGAATAGTGTTGATTGTCACGAGAAAAACCTCGATGCTGTTCGGATCATCCACGCACATGTATTACAAATGTTGTCAAACTAATGTTCAAACAATCAGTCCCAATTTGGGTCAATTTCAAACAAAGGTAATTGCTGCGTGCCTTGACTTTTATACCACAAAATCAAGTTTTCCTCATGAATTGAGTTTAAATTCATTGTTTTGTATTAATCTTATATTCTATCTATATGCATCCTAAAATACGTCCGTATTCTTTTGAAATAGTCATTTTGTTTTGACTCGGCTACTTAGGTGTTTTCAAATAAACATGAGATAAAAGTCTTTGTTTGTTTGTTGCACGTTTTTTCAATACCGCATTTTGTTGATTTGTGAGCCTTCTTCAGGTACTGCACGCTGGTTTCCTTCATGCATTTCGACACGCCTTCGTGCAAGTGAGCGTGCACACAGGCACACGCTCATATACACCGCATGCATCATGTACACACACATAGACATACACATTTGTATACACACACATCATACAAATACACACACACACACACACACACACAGAAGCACGCACTTACGCACGCACGCACGCACACACACACACACACACACACACACACACACACACTCGCGCGCGCGCACACACAAGCTCACACACACGCTCGCACACACGCACACACGCAAGCACGCACACAAACATATAAACACACACACACACATATACACGCAGACACTCACCTACACGCACACACATACACACACACAGACATACACACACACACACACACGCACACACACACACATTTGTACATGTATACACACACATCATACTCACACACACACACACACACACACACACACACACAGAGGCACGCACTCACGCACCCACGCACGCACACACACACACACACACACACACACACACACACACACACACACACACACACACATGACGCCTTCCGATCAGCTTAACTGGGTAAAAAAGAAAAACAAATCTAAAGGGCAGATGTAGATTGAAGATTCATTCAACTAACCGAACACGCAAAGTCCACACAACACGCCAGACGATTAGCCCCGACTACGACAAATCCGTACCATCTCTCTTTCCTCTTCTAAGGCGCCGACTGAGTCAGAGTGAAACACAATTGTGAATTGATTATTTCGTTTCCCTGGTCAGGCGAGGACAGAAAATTCACGATCATAGACTCGATGAATGCATGATCAACTTGCCCGCATTCGGCGTAATGTAACTTGTAAAATCATGACAAGAAAATAGCATTAAAGCACAAAACAAAGTTTCATGACAACTAAATTCACCAATAATATTAATAACTGACCATTTTTACACCTACAGCTAGTGCTAAAACCTTACATACAAAGCAAACAAAACATTCTGCTGGGAGTGTCCCGGTCCCGCATCAAAACTCAGTGCACGAGTGATCGTTTCGCTTTTCTCTTATTTGTTTATCTGCTCCGACATGGTAAGCTGGCTGTGCCAAGAAACCAACATCTAAAATAATTAGTGTTAGTTGATACATTTTTCTTTCTAACATAATCTAAGGTAATGTCCGTGAGGAAGAAAACGCGTTACGTTGACTTTCGCAAGCCCGATGCCTGTCGATTTTACCTCAACAAAATTGAGGTGCTCGGCGGGCTCGATCCATACCAGCTGACGCTCCCTGTGGGTTAGGGTGTGTGTGTGTGTGTGTGTGTGTGTGTGTGTGTGTGTGTGTGTGTGTGTGTGTGTGTGTGTGTGTGTGTGTGTGTGTGTGTGTGTGTGTGAGTGTAAGAATTGACCCACCGCGTCTCCCTTCGCGATTCGTAAGAGGCGAATAACTAGGTACATCGTGACTTGATTTCCGTTTGCTCGATTCTAGCGATTGTCGTGCTTGATGGCCTTACATAGCCTACAAAGGCTGATATGCCGTAAAACTCAATCCATCCATCCATCCATCCATCGCGATTCGTAAGAGGCGAATAACTAGGTACCTCGTGACTTGATTTCCGTTTGCTCGATTCTAGCGATTGTCGTGCTTGATGGCCTTACATAGCCTACAAAGGCTGATAAGCCGTAAAACCCCATCCATCCATCCATCCATCCATCCATCCATCCATCCATCCATCCATCCATCCATCCATCCATCCATCCATCCATCCATCCATCCATCCATCCATCCATTCATACCAGCTGACGAAGGACCAACTTGATCCGGAGGAACACTCCGCCAACGAGTGCCATGGACATATTTAATTGTTGTACTCGGAACATCGGCGTACACGTTGGAAGAGTTAAAGAATTATAGGTCTTTGGAACTCTATCGATTCTTCGTAGCAGCTAGGATTCGTGGGAGATGTCTGCTGATTCTCGCTGGGTGTTTGTCTCGAAAGGTCAGATCTATTCTGTAAAATCTTCTTTTTCCATCCTCTTCGTCTAGCTTCGGTCACCCTTTGCACAATCGGACCTAGATTGGTTTTCTCTGATGGTATAAAGTAGTAGGAGCGTTTGACTCCTGTTAATTTTTTCTTTTTGTTGGTTGTTAAAACAATTTTTCACGCAGCAAGAAGTAGGCATGGTTGCACATCTCCCGTAGCACAGCTTAGCAGACAGCGCTCGCTTCCTACCAACATGGCTGAAAGCACGTGGCTTCTACAAATAACTCCGGAAGTGACGACAACGCGTCCCCGGCCATTGGTAAAATCATTGGAATGTGGAGCCGAAGACAAGTGACCAACATGTGTCAGAGATAGTATATCTCTGTGTTCAGAATGGGACGCCTTCTGTTCGCGCTTGTCTGGGCTCCCTGACTTCCTTCATGGATGCACTTTGTGTGGCAATAGAGTTGGACTGACCTCGTTTTATCTTGTCTTCTAAGAAGACCAAGAACTTTGCCTTGTGTTTGTTGCTTTGGAGTTCTACAGTACAGGACAGTACAGTACGGCGCAGTACAGTACAGTACGGTACAGGTAAGTAACGCTGAAATGGTCGTTGTCGGCAACATTTCCGGACACTGCACCCCAGTTTCAAATCTCGGCATTTCTCGCGAGAACGGACAATTATAAACGTCGTTTAGCTTAAGATTACACCCGAATCACGCGGACCGTTAAGGTGCATGGAGTACAGTATCGCCGAGCATGACCTTTGTCACAAAACGCAGACACATTAACGCGGCCGGATCTTAGCATAACTCCCCGGGCGTGCGAGTCACGTGACTGTAAGACCTATATTTCAAATCTGGGGTACAGTGTCCGGAAATCTTGCCTACAACGTCTCATTCAGCGTAAGTAACTGTATTGCATTCTTAAGAATGGATGGGTGAGGATTTCAGATTGTATATGCATGTATATGTGTGTGTTTCCGCTTGTGTGTGTGTGTGTGTGTGTGTGTGTGTGTGTGTGTGTGTGTGTGTGTGTGTGTGTGCGTGTGTGTATGTGTGTGTGCGCGCGTGCGTGCGTGTGTATGTCTGCGTTATGTGTCTGTGTGTTTGTGTATGTGTGCGTGTGTGTTTGTATGTGTATGTATGTTTGTGTGAATGTGAGTTTGTGTGTGCGTGTGTGTGCGTGCGTGCGTGCGCGCGCGCGCGTGTGTGTGTGTGTTCGTGTGTGCGCGTGTTCGTGAGTGTGTGTGCGTGTGTGTTCCTGTGCATAACGACTGTGCATAGAAAGGGCATTAGCCCCTTCCTTTATCATGTGTTTGTCACGAGTGAATGGAAGTTAAATCCTTGTCGCAACTCGTCTATACACATCTCTTCTCTAGCATGGCTTAGGTGTGGAGGGGGAGCTGGGAGGGGAAAATGGAGGAGGGGCGGGGGAATCCTAGTGAGGAGCGACTAACAGGGGGGGGGGGGGGGGGGGGCAGGTACAGGATGGTGGAGAGGCGGTCGGGGTTGGGGATGGGAGAATTCTAGAGTGAGGCTGATTGGTAAGGTCGTGTGAATCTCGTGGTTTCGCGTCAGTCCCACTTGCACATGTATGACCTCTCGACTACCTGTAGGTTGCTAGGGAAGCCCAGTGTGCTGGCACTCCGTAGCTATAGAGCACTATATCGTATTATACATGTATAGCACAGTGGCTAGCACACTCCTTGAAATAGACACTAAAATATTGCTTACAACAGGGAAGCTAGAGGCACAGATATATATATATATATATATATATATATATATATATATATATATATAGAGAGAGAGAGAGAGAGAGAGAGAGAGAGAGGGGAGAGAGAGAGAGAGAGAGAGAGAGAGAGAGAGAGAGAGAGAGAGAGAGAACGAACGAACGAACGAATGGTTTATTTTTGTTAGGCCACCGGCCCATCACAACACAATTACACATAATATGCCTCTTCGGCCATAGCAATAGAAACAGCTTCTTTTCTTCTTTTGAATGCATAATATAAATACGTTGCAACCGCTCGTACTGCCTTAGGCTCCTCCAGCGACAGGAGTACCTTAACATCAAAGGCATATGTATTCGTCATCAACTTGCATATATACATTCGTCTGAGATCTTCATAGGCAGGACATTCAAGTAACAAATGCTGTTCATTTTCGTCTGTTTCATAGCATGATGGACATAAGTAAGCATTATCAGCTCGCTCCGTAGAAAATCTGTATTTATGCGTGAACAGATCGCTGAATCCCATCCTAAAAATAACATAAACATCTCGAAAAACTTTTTTATCTAATATATACAAATATTTCTCTCTATTCAATTCTGTCTTAAAGGATCTGTACAGTTCATATCTACCACTCGCTGATATTGAAACTGTCCATACATTCATGTACTCAGTGATAAGGCGCTTTCTGAACTCGAGCAAGAACTCTGTCTCATTCCGCACATTCTGATTACGCCATACATCAGCAAAATCATATCTATACAATACTTCTTTTATTTTGTCAACCCAGTTTCCATTATTTCCCGAGATGAGCATCATCTTGTAAACTTTGTTAGGGTATCTAGTTGCCTCCATCTTAAGTACACGCAACCAGTACTTAATAGCCCGTAAAGTTGCATTGATATACAGTGGGTATCTTCCGATTTCACCATACGTCATCAAGTTAGGAGCTTGTACAGGAACATTGAGAAATCTTTTCATAGCTTGTAGGTGTACAGATTCTATTTCCGAACAGTTGTACAGTCCCCACAGTTCTGATGTATACAAAAGTACCGGCTGTATCTGGGTAGTGAACATTTTGAAATACACATCTGGTGACACATTTCCTAATTTTTGTAGACACTTAGTCAGTTGAATCATGCCAGCTTTTGCTCTAAGTACAAGATCAGACTGTAAAATACTAAAGGACAGTCTCGAAGTGAACAGTGCTCCAAGATATCTGTACTCATTCACAGTCTCAATTCTTTCCGTCCCCAGATACCACTTCTCATGACCTGCCAGATAACCACCATTTCGGAAAACAATGACCTTTGTTTTTTGTTGGTTTACATCCAGACCAACTGTGTCTGAAGCTTTTTTGAGACTGTTCAATTGGTTTTGCAGACCAACGACGGTGTCCGATACAAGAACTATATCATCTGCGAACAGTAACAGATATATAATCGTAGCATCAGGCATAAGCTGAATACCATGTTTACCATGTTTGGTTACAATCTTAGCCACATAGTTCACTACAAGAGAAAAAAGTATCGGACTCATTTTACATCCTTGCTTTAATCCCTTGGTATATGCAAATGAGTCGCTGTAGCGACCGTTGCACCTTACACTGCTTTGAACATCAAAATACATTGCTTGGATCATCTGGAGTAGTCTCCCTTTCATCCCATAACCCCGAAGAATTTGCCAAAGTACATTTCTATTTATACTATCGAAAGCTTTCTTAAAATCCACAAAAACAGCATACAGTTTTCTATGCCTTGACAGATATCTATTGATAACTGAGTGAAGAACAAAAATATTGTCCATCGTCGAATAACCTTTTCTGAAACCTGCTTGTTCCTCTCCAATTAGACCATTACTTTCCGCCCAGTCTTGTAACCTGTCAGTGACCACTGAAGTGAATACTTTACTAAAAATACTTGTGATTGAAATTCCCCTATAATTATCTTTGATAGCGGGGTCTCCTCTTTTGTAGATTGGTAAGATAGTTGATTTCGTCCAAATATTTGGAAAACACTTTTTGGCAAGCATATTATTGAAAAGCTGAGCAATGATTGTTATGAGTCTCTGAGGTGTACACTTGAGCATTTCTGCCAATATTTTGTCCTCCCCTGAAACCTTCCTATTCTTCAGTTTATCTATTGCACATCTAACCTCTTCCTTAGTTATTTCACAATCAAGGGGTGACAACTCATCTGATGCTAATATGAGTACACTGTAATCAATATCAGTTTGCTGTTGCTGTTCAGCTGAAGCATGGCTATACATTTCAGAAAAATAATCTTTCCATTCTTCACATGATATACTACAATACATAGCAGATCTAAGGTTAAGCTTTCTCACCTGTTTCCAGAACAGGGAAGGGTCTTTAATACTATCTTCTAGACTAGTAAGAGCATTCATTCTATACGACTCTTTCTTTGACTTTAGCAAAGACTTGTACTCTTTTCTTCTTTGCCTATACGATTCTTTATCACACGTTGCCAATGTGCGGCTGTATCTGCGTAGTAAAGAGCGTAACAGATTCTTGCTTGCCCTACACTCCCTGTCGAACCACGGCTGACCGTGTCTTGCTCTCCCACACACAATTGATTTCTTCAAAGGTTCTGCAGCACTCACATAGCAATTTGTAATTGCCTCTGCCGCAGCGTTTACATCCATATCATCATCTAACAATCTCTCCAATCCTTCTACCCCACTTTGTAAATTGTTTTTAAACTCCTCACTCGATGCCTCTTCCCAAACGAATTTTTCAATAACAAAAACTTCTCTTACATCATTTGTAATACTGCTTTTACACTTCAAACATAGTTCCATGCACAAATGGGACGATAAGACATTTTCTTTTACATTAAGTGATGCACAAATGGGAAACAAATCACCGGAAACAAGAAAGTAGTCTATCACACTGTTGCCAGTACTTGACATGTAGGTAAATTTGCCATCTAAATCACCAGATATGTTCCCGTTCAATATCCACAGATCGAAACCGGCACAAACTGTCAATAATTCAGTACCAAAATCATTTACTGCGCTGTCCTGGGAGCAACGTGAATCGACAAGCAAATCACGCATACTGTCCGAAATATTAGTGTGTCCTATATCGTGATTACCCGTGCGAGCATTGAAGTCGCCGCACACAATCAAGGAACAATATGGGAAAGTCACTGTTAGCTGCATCAAACACTGTTGAAGCACTGAAATTCCATTTGTCTCTCCTGATTGACTATAGTACGGAGAACCGGCAGGCGGAACATATACACATAGCAATATCACGTCCCTGTCTGACATAAACAGTTGATTGTTAAATCTGAAAGCCAGCATGAAATCATAATCTACTTCAATTTGTTCAACAAACTGAGCTATGCAGTGCTTAATCAAACACACGACACCACCCGATCTACGACCCTTCTCAGATAATTTTCGGGCTGGCGACACAAAACATCTGAAACAGTTTTCAATACTATCAATTTTAACATATTCAACAAAGGTTTCTACTAAACATACAAACTCAAATTTCTGAATATAAGGAAGAAAGTCAGGGTCATCAAATTTCTGCAAAATCCCATTAATGTTCCATGAGAGAAAGTTGCAAATACCTGCCGGCAACTCAGTTGTAACAGCGCCTCGGCCACGGTCCTAGGCAGTACCGGTGTCCGTCTGGGATCCAGACCTAGTAGTGGATCGCGTCTGGATACGGTGGCGTCCCACTTGTCGCCCTGGTACCACGTGCAGCTGACCTCCCTTGAAGTAAGCATGGTTTCCCGCTTCTCGCGCCTCCTGAAGTTGTCGGCGCTGCTGGTCGGTCCTGTCAGTCGATACGCCGATCCCCTTGTCCTTCAGCTGGGCTCTGCATCCGAGGATGTCGTACTTGTGCGCGCTTCTGTTGAGGCAGGCGATCAGAGGACGAGACTTGCCCGGCGATGATTTTCCGATTCGGTGAGCTCTTCTTATGTCTCTTCGTTCCAAGCTGCCAGGTAGAACATCATTCACAGTGTCTAGAAACTTTACCTCTGTGTCTTGAAATGTTTCATTCTCCTGTTCCGGAACATTGTATAGGATTATGTTATCTCTGCGTGCACGTCTTTCCTGATCTTCCAGCTTCTCCTCTGCTCTATTCGCTCTAGCTGTCATTTCCGCCAACTTGTCACCGAGGTGGTCAAGGTAATCCTCCTGAGCTATTAGCTTGTCATTCATGTCGTTAACCTCCTTCTTCATCTCCTCCAACTTCCCTTCTAGACGTTGCACACAGCCTCTCAGAGTTTTCATTTCCTCCAAGACCGTTGCCGTTGCCTTCTGCTGCCTTCTGTCCCAGTCTTCATTCAGTGCCTTCAGCGCTTCTTCCAGATCTCTCTTCTCCAATCCAGGTCCCGGGTTTTCTTCCACATTTCCCGAGAGGATGAGAAGGAAGGAGATATCATAACGGTACTGGAAGCTAGACATTCGGGCTTCGTGGGGCAGAGGAAACTGATCCGTCAGACTGCAGCATGACTGGAGCGACGTACTCAGAATTGAAGAGTTCAGGAAAGGCACGATTTCCTCCGAAATAGCAGTGACGCCCGCGACTGTCATGCTCAGCAGACCAATCAAGAAGTTCATCACTAGTCCTAAGATGAGACCAAGCATGATCGCCACGGAAAGGAAGCCTGCACAGCTCAGCACATCTTTCAACGGGTTTGCACTCACAATTCGTTCTGCACGTGCTGCTCGCCGCGCATGTAGACCAATTCGTGCACGGTACAAGTCCAGGTCAACACCCATCTCAGTTTCAGTTCAGTTCAAACAAATGAACGAATAAATGAAATGGAGCGGATTTCCAACACACACAAAAATAGATACAACAATAGCTTGTCCCATCTATGTAGGTTTCTTAATCGCCCCAGAATGAGTACGCTGGTTGAATATCTTCAACAATTCGAACTGAAAGCAGCAGCACACAACCAGAGTCTCTGAAGAACTGCCACTTCACGTCCGCACTGGTCAATACACATTTCAAAGTCAGTTCAAACTGCACAAATACTACAATCAAACAGTAGAAAGTATTTCGAAATAATACGCAACAATTGATCGCTGCACCTACTTAGGACTCTTGAACTGACGGAAAAAGCACGCTGGTTGAATAACTTCGCCCTTCCTAACTGAAAGGCGCGACACACATGTAGAGCCTCGGGAGCACTGGTACACTACGTCC
>JAWQFJ010013670.1:7500-12561 GCA_034096865.1 Theodoxus fluviatilis | reverse complement strand
TCAACAGTCTTGATGCGCCAAAGGGACGGGAGAACAACTGTTTCTCTGAAAAGTCATAAAACTAGTATAAGGCTTAGGGAAAGTGTGGTGTTATGTGCCTCCTCTCTCACTGATCTCTCTCCTCCTCCCCCCCCCCCCTCCCCCCCTCTCTCTCACTCTCTCTCCTCTCTCTTCCGTACTCTCTCCTTGTCTCTCTCTCTCTCGTTTTCTCTCTCCCTCTCTTCCCTCCCTCCACCTCCATTCCATATATCCATCCAGCCTCACGCCACTCACCTGGCCCTACACGAGGATAATCGCCATAGTGTCGTCCCATGCAAGCTACATGAAGTTCAAGTGAATTCGATCTCCTAGTATCCCGCATCCAACTTGTATCCTTTCCCCGACTCCCCCCATCCCCCGGTTCCCTTGTCCTCCCCTCGCTCCCTCCGCAGCAGCCCCTACCTACCACCCACCATCCTCCCCCACAAATACCAAGTTCTTCTCTCCCCCTCCCTCCATCTCCCTACCTCCCTCCCTCTCCCTCCCTCCCTCCCCTCCCCTCCCTCCCTTGCCCTCACAGACACCCTCCCTCCTACCTCCTACCTCCCTCCACATCCCACACCCGCCCTTCTATTGATCCAGTCTCTCTTTCTCTCGCTCTCCTCTCATACTCTGTCTCGGTCTCGACTCTCTCGTGTCTGTCTCGCTCTCTTCTCTCGATGCGATCTGCTACTCCTGTCTACTCCCTCCCTCACGTAAATCCCTTCCATCCCTCCGCCTCTCTCTTCTCCCTCTCCTCCCTCCCTCTCTGCCTGCCTCTCCTCTCCCCCTTCCCCTCCCTCCTCCCTCCTCTTCCTCCCTCCCTCCCCCCTCCCTCGCCTCCCTCCTCTACCTCCCTTCCACTCCATCCCGCCGTCCTCCGCCCTCTCGTCCCTCCCTCGTTCCTCTCCCTGATCTCCATCCCGCCCTCCAACCTCCCTTGCCCCCCATACTCCCGTCCCTGGCCCGTCCGTCTCCCTCCCTTCCCTCCCTCCCTCCCCTCCACTGCCCTCCTCCCTACAGTCCCGCCCTTACTACCCTCCCTTCCCTCCCTCCCTCACCGACCTCCCTCCCTCTCCCTCCCTCCCTCCCCTCTCCCGACTCACGGCCCCCCTCCCCCTACGCTCCTCTCGCCTCTCTCTCGCTCTCTCTGGCCTCTATCTTGGTCTCCTCTTCGCGGTACTCTCTCGCTGTCTTGCGCTCTCTCTCTCTCTCTCGTCTCTCTCTCTCTCTCTGCAGTCATTCATCGCTCTGAATGGTCTAGCTAGGGACGTCGCTGTCTGTGCCTCTCTCTCTTCTCTCTCTCTCTTTCTCTCCTCTCTCTCTCTTCTCTCTCCTCTCCTCCTCCCTATCCCTCCTCTCTCCTCCCTCCCTCTCTTCCTCCCTCGTTCCTCCCTCCCTCTCCTTCCCTCCCTCTCCCTTCCTCCCTCCCTCCTCCCTCCTCCTCCCTCCCTCCCTCCCCTCCCCTCCCTCCCTCCCTCCTCCCTCCCCCTCCCTCCCTCTCCCACCCTCCCTCCCTCCCTCCCTCCCTCCGTCCCTCCTCCCTCCCTCCCTCTCTCTCTCTCTCTCTCGCTCTCTCTGCTCTCTGTCTCTCTCTCTCTCTCTCTCTCTCTCTCCTCTCTCTCTCTCTCTCTCTCTCTCCACTCTTGAAACATCACTGAGTCAAACATACATCTTCAATCCATGTTTTCAAAATCAGTTCAAGAAATTTCACTAGGGGAAAGTGATTGAATGATATTAATACTAGTTAAAAATCACACTTTTCCAACTGCAAGATTATTCCGGTCTGACACGCGCAGGGTTAAATGAAGTTGTCCTGCATGATTCCTGGGGTGGGGGGTGGGGTGGGGTAACCAAGAACAATTCTTTTAAATTTCTAGACTTTCAAATCATTTTTGAATCAGGGGACAATTAAAGCTTGTTCTCTTTATTTTTCTTACCTAACTTAAAGTCTGTGCTTTGTTTTCAAAGTTTGTTACTTATTGCATACAAGTGTCCAGTTTGTGCGCTACTTTGTACACAATGATTTTTCTGTTGTTTTCCAGTTTCAGTACTGGAATGAATAAAATCCATGGAAAAGAAACATCTTGTCCCGTGTGATTCCTTCAAACCTGATGTGCATGTAGTATGATCAGCATATTCATACAGGTCTCTGAAAGGGCATGAATGGTGGGAGGGAGGAATGGCATTGGGGATGGCAGGCCCCCTTCTGGCCTGTACACAGGCAGCATAGGGTCCAATGGGTGTAGTATATACAGTAGCCTCACACTGGCTGGCCCAAACCTGGCCAGCATTGGGCCAATTTAGGTGTAGTGGCTGCGTGTGGGCCAGCCAAGCCAAGCCACTACACTACCTGAACTGGCCCGTGGCCACGTTTGGGCCCAAACGTGGCCAGCACCGGGCCAGTTCAGGTAGTGTAGTGGCTTGGCTCGGCTGGCCCACATGCAGCCCACACGCAGCCAGCACCGGGCCAGTGCGGGACAAATTCTCACTCCCAGCACGGGGCCAGTGCCAGATGCCAGTGCTGGGCCCGCACGTCTGGCCAACATTGGCCCAGTATGGGGCCAGATTTAAATGCTATCTGGGATGTGATGACCCGGATCACGTGAGGTCTAGGGATGAAAGGTTGAGGTAAAAATGCAACTTTCCATCCATTGATGGATACTCAAACCGCTTATCTAAATAACCCCACACCGCTGGAACCTTACCACCGGCTTTGTCTCCATCTTCACAATCATCTAACTCGAACTCCCCCACCCCCACCCCTTAACTGTAGAGCAGGGTCAGGGTGACACGAGCAGGCTTCATTATTTACATGGGGCTTTCTCAAGTCGGGCTCGCATTACTGATTAACGCTGTCGGGGTCTGGAGACTCTGACCCTGTCAGAGTGCTCTTTCCTCCACGGGAATCCACACTCAACTTCTTTCACTCCATCTCGGAACGTGTGTCATGGCGACGACTCTGTACATGGATCGTTGCATCTGTGAAGATGTGGAAGAGCCGGCGGTAAGGTTCGAGCTATGGGGAGCTCGAGGCTTGATGGTAGAAGGGCGCAGGTATGAGACAAGTCGTAGCTGCTTTCCTCAACTGCATTTACCCATGGTTACAGGAGCTCCTGGCTGGCTGGTTCGAGGCCAGAAGGTAGTGGCCTTGACCAACACAAGGCCGTGGTGGCAGCGGTCTCAGTCGTCTCTCTTGCTTGCGTGCGTTTCTCCCTTAACAAGAGGATGCACAGACCTCACCGGTGCCAGGGTGTGGATTGTTTCCCAAATCCTAACCCTGGTTCCTGGTTTTGCGCTTCAATTTAGCAGAAAAGAGAGATTATTTATTTTAACTTAATTTGAAATTTCTTCTTACAAATGTTGCCACAATCATCACAACAAAGTCTATCGAATGAATCATATGCCGTTGCAAGTAGTTGTCTTACTTGAGGGGAAACATAAGATTTATAGTCAAAATGTTAGAATTCGGATACCAGAGTGAGGGAACGGCACACTAGCCTCGGGTCACGCTGATCTACCATGTGACTGTGAGGGGCAGCTGCACCAACTATCCGACGACAGCGGAGGAGGGGTCGCAGAGTGGTCAGCTGGTCAGCTTGCATTGCTCACAGGATGGGAGTGGGGTGGGGTTGGAGAGAGGTGTAACATATATGAGTGCGGGTGGGGTTGGAGAGAGGTGTAACATATATGAGTGCGGAAGGGATGAGACACAAGCCAGGATAATTGAATAGAGGATGAACACAGTAGATGTGAAATATACATGGTGACAGGTGCACCCATTCTGAACACAGAGATACTATCTCTGACACAGGTTGGTCACGTGACTTCGGTTCCGCATTCCAATGATTCTACCAATCAAAATTCAACATGATCAGAAGACCATTGAGAGTAAAAAGAGGCGATTCTATTTCACTCCAATTATTTATCCCGATAGATAAACACAAATTTGGTGTTCTAATAAAACTAATCTATGAGATTTTCAGGAAATCATTTGAGAACTACTTTTAGCGCGAACGTGTCTATAAGGTTGCAATCTGCCTTGAGCACGTGCGATTGTGTATAGTAATACCAAAGATTATACAGTTATGAATAGTCTTTGGTAATACACGCGATCTTTGGACCTACTATAAACGCAGCGAAAAGAATTCCTATGGCTCCGGGCTGATTTCGTGAATCTATGGTTATACTCTCGCAAGTAAATGCTTTTTGGCCGGAACCTGTGGTCTAACTGCCTTCACACTGTTTGACGAGCTCCACACTTCGATCATTCGGTGTCGACTGATGGAGTCAGTAATCGAATGCAGGGGCGGATCTGGGTTTTGAAAGGGGGGGGGGTGCAAAGTTCTTTTTTGTTTTGTTTTGTATCTTATCAGCGAAGGCGCGAAGCGCCGAACCGACGGCGCGAAGCGCCGAGCATGCTAGGGGGGTCCGGGGGCATGCCCCCCCGGAATTTTTTTAAAAAAAGGAAGCAAAATGGTGCAATCTGGTGCAATCTGAGCGTGTAAAGTGCTATTTTCAGGCGATACATTTTGCCACTGATGTGGTGGGGGGTGGAGATAGGACCAACTGTCTCTCTCTTGGGAAGCACATGCTCGAAAATGTACAGTGCTAAATAAGTTCGATGTTAATAATAAAGAATCACAATTCACAAAAACAACATGAGGAAAAAGTCTTTGCAACAAGATCATACCTCGAATTTAATAATCTTTATTCCGAATATGTAAGAAGACATCTGTAACCAGTTTGTTGTGGGAGTCTGGCCTGGTCAGTCTAGAGACATTGAATAAACACACACATGGAGGAATTTGCCTAGTCATAGGCCTAATCATGTGACAACATTTTCGGGGGGGGGGGTGCAATTACATTTAATTTTACTAGTGCATTCCTATATTTATCAGCATCTCTCTCTCTCTGCACCCACCCACCCCTTTTTATTTTGGCTGGGGGGGGGGGGGGGGTGCAATTACATCACTATATTTATCAACATATTTATCTTTCCATTTTTTATTTATGTATTATCATTGTTTATGTATTTTATTT
>JAWQFJ010013670.1:0-2500 GCA_034096865.1 Theodoxus fluviatilis | reverse complement strand
GAGAGAGGCGAGCCCAGCTACGTTATGTACATAGACAGAAATTTACCGTCTAAAAGCAAAAGAGTAATAAAATAAACACGCATGGTTTCAACAAACATCCAGAAAACCTATACATACCTTGTACATTATAATTCACGCCAAACTTTATTCCTTTCACACACCACACGCACGCACACATGCAATGTCAACGCAGCGCTCAGAAGTAGCAACATGCGCTTAGGGGGAGGTAACTCTCAAAGAAACCTCGCTCAAAGTATCGGAGTGAGTCATCTTAGTGTATATAGGATCTTTTCTGCTATGAACTGAGGGGGTGAGGCTTTAAAAAGCTCATTTATTATGCAAGAAACATAAAAAATTAATGCCATATCTTGAAAACTACGCAACCGATTTCGATCATTTTTTCGTCAAGCTTCTTCTTTTGGAGAGCCTGTATGAAAGCCGTTCTGTGATTGGTTCCCTGAATAGAATCCTCCAATCAGCAGGCAGCTTTCTTCGCCGTCTTGCTTGATCGCTTCTACACGGATGAAGACCGAACGCGCTCATGTTCAAACTGAATTCACTTTATCGAATGACTTTCTGGCCGCAAATCACCTTCTTGAGAGGTATGTATTGCTTTGCATTTCCTAAAGATATTCCACAGTGGTGTATAAGTTGATTTAAACAAGCTTGCATTCTTCGATCTCGATGATTCAGTTTCTCGACCTGAGTCGACAACTTCGCTGCAGATTGAGATTCAGACGAGAATCGAGATTCTGTCATCTGTGCCGTCAGTCTCAAGTATTCACGATTCTGTTTACAGAATTGTTGTGGTTGGTGATGTTGATCGAATACTTTCTGAAGGCGTCTAGGAATGAGTTTTAATACATGTAGTGTGTTTAGTCCTCTTTGTTCGCTGAACTAGTATTGGTTTTGAGAGTTCGTTTACTTATTGGTGTATGTAGGTATGTTAGAAAAAAAATGAAACATAAATGATATTAATTAAAAGTAGATCATTGGAAAGAGAATAAAAAGACAATTCCAGTGGTATAAATATGAGATCTGTAAGTTTATTTGTTCAAAAGTTATGATTTTTTAATTGAATAAATTTCGGCCCTTTTTTTTACTATAAAAACAACAGAAAACTTGTGATCAAATTGCATGCACTGAACCTTAAAATCCTGCATAACTTTCTCATTTTTAAAGCTATAAGAAAACCAATGACATCTCTGGATTGCTTATGACTGGAACTATTGATTAAAAAGATTTTAAAAAATTGACAGACAGATCTGAATTTTACTAATTAATTAAAAAGTCAATTAATTACCGCCGTTCATACTCAAACTAGCTCTAAAACGTTCATAACTTTTTATTTTACAAAGATATAAGAACACCAATGATATCTTTGGAATGCTTATGACCTGAACTATTGATTAAACAGATAAAACATAATAACAGGCAGATATGAAATTGATTAATTAATTAATCAGTCAATTAATTACTACCGTTTACACAACTATTCAGATGTTTTACCTCATCCTCCGAAGTTGTGGCTAACTCAGCGTCAGGCGTACAGCAAATTGCAAGAATGATTAGTATCCATGTATCATGACATAAAGCAACAACCCTAAATACACCATACCATGCATTAATAACAAAAGTAATACTCAATAGAGGAATATTTTAGACCTTGGAATCTGCCTAGTCGGCTAGTGAAGCCGCAGTCAAAGGAAAATCGGCGACCTTTTTTTTTCAGGAGGTATCATTTTTCTCCTAAACCATATATTTCTTTCAAATTACATACACTTGTAGCAAAATGATTGTTCTATGTGAAGTTAACAACCCGAATAAAAATGATACTCACGTTCGAGATGAACTAGGGGGGGTTTTGATGAGCAAAATCTTCGCGCACTTGTCTCTCAGCATTCACAAAACGGATACGGTTAAAATTTACACTGGCATGCTGGGAAAAATGTTAACTAAGTCACTAAAAACACCGTATTCGCGTGAGACTAAAAATAGAGGTGCGTAGCGCGAAAACGCTTGGGTAGGAACTGAGCGCGTGACGAAAACGCAGTCACAGCTTATCGCGACCGCGGCGCGTGGCTCTCTCTCCAACTTTCTCACGTACCTAGTGTATGTATACTTTTTCAGATGCCTCGCAAAAGGTCAACAAGGAGTGACGAAGCACAGCCTCCTCCACCCAAGATGAAAAGGGGGATGCCTCGCAAAACGTCAACAAGAAGGGGCGATGAAGCACAGCCTGCTTCACGCAAAAAGAAAAAGGGGAAATCAAGGGCTTTCAGAGGAAACCAGTATGTAGAGGTCTCCTCCAAGAAACAAGAGGCTGAACCAGTGGCCTCTACATCAACAGTTGGTGGAAGACCAACACCATCGACACCAGCAGGAGGTGGGAGAGCAACACCATCAACATCAGCAGGAGGTGGGAGAGCAACACCATCAACATCAGCAGGAGGTGGGAGAGCAACACCATCTACATCAGCAGGAGGTGGGAGAGCAACAC
>JAWQFJ010013667.1:20000-47426 GCA_034096865.1 Theodoxus fluviatilis | reverse complement strand
CTGTAGAAATGATGGGAGAAAGAGGGTAGTGTTGTCTCCATTATTATAGGGTGACCGGATTTGTCCCCCTTGTGTGGGTTTCGATCCCAGGTGGTGGTATTTGGGGGATCGCTATGCTCTTGTGAGGGCATTCTTTTATTTCGTCAATGTGTTTGTGAATAAACTTTAATTTGTTTATTTATTCCCTGATTCAGTGGTCTTTATTCATATGTGTTTTGGCATGCTTCGTTGTTTGGGTGTTCCCCCAAGGAGTGGTGGTCGAGTTTAGGTTGTAAACTCATCATTTATCTAAAGGTCTCTCCCCTCAAGGGCGACTATGTCGTCTCTCTGAGGATGAACCCATCTCTAGCCTATTAGATAACTCGACACAGACAGAGAGAGAGAGAGAGAGAGAGAGAGAGAGAGAGAGAGAGAGAGAGAGAGAGAGAGAGAAAGAAAGAGAGGGGGGAGGGATAAAAGAGAAACAAATATATAAAGCCACAAAGCAACATAGACACAGGAGGAGAAACAGGGAAAGATAGATAGATAGATAGAAACAGGGAGAGATAGATAGAGAGAGAGAGAGAGAGAGAGCAAAAGAGAAAGACAAAGAAGAGAGAAACGCGATCAAGGGGAACTTGGGTTTTTGTCGATATATCGAAGCTGCAACTATCAAGTAATACACGTACTTTCTCGTTATCTCAGATTTTTGGGTTAATCTTTTCCGCCATTTACGACAATATGTATGCATACTTCCTCATTACTGCTGGATATCTGGATAATCTTTTCCGCCATTCATCTATTACATAGCATGCCGTGGCAACAACCGGTTCGGCTATACAAACACTTGCAGTGTGTCCCTTTAGTGGTGGCTATCGAGTGAAGAAACGCCAGGTCTAAGCCAGACTGATGTAATTGCAACTATGGCACGAGCACCTTGTGGACAAAAAACAAGCACTGAACTTGAAGTTCAGGTTCCGTGACCGGGTGTAAACTAATTCGCGTCTTGTACAGGAATGAAGGTAATTACCGAACCTGTCATCCACAGATGGAATCCAAGCAAAACTATCGGAAAACTGCCCATTTTTCTTCCGCTTGTTTTCTTTCCGTGGCTGGATGCTGCCGAAACAGTTGTCGCACAAGTCACACCTTGCTCGAATATTATCCTTGGCGAAATGAGACACGTTTACCGATTATTTCAACAAAGATTGTTGTTTGTCATTGTTTACCGTAGGGAGTGATACTCGCTCAAGAGACACGAGAAGATACCGCGAATAGGTGCGAATGTTTTCGTCAGATGTAGAATATTTGGATCAGACACTTGAAAGCACGACCCATCTCGTGTGCATTGCGTGAGGCAAGGCAGTCTTCGCCAGCCTGACGCTCCACGCGAAGCAGAACAGTTGAGTTCCGATGCAAAGCTGCGAGAATTTCACTATAGATTTTATGGTTGGAGTACATAGTGAGTGTTGGGTGGCCATGTTTTTCACCTTTCTTTATCGCTACGCGCAGAAAATGTATTTTACCTGCAATTATAAAAGGGTGCTAGACGTTTCGCCCCATTTGCGACATTCGGAACGTCGTTTAGCTAAGATCCGGCCGCGTTAATGTATCTGCGTTTTGTGACAAACGTCTTGCTCGGCGGTACTGTACTCCATGCACCTTAACGGTGCGCGTGATTCGGGTGTAATCTTAAGCTAAACGACGTTCCGAATGTCGCAAATTGGGCGAAACGTCCATGACCCTTATAAAATAGCGAATTTACCATATTCCACAGAAAACTACGCCACTGTAAATGCTGAGTGGACATAATAAACACCAGGATAGGGTTATTATCTTTCTTCTGTCCACATGCCCATCACATTTCTTTTTAATAAAAGCAAACTTTAAAGTAAAATATTGAAATCTTTTCCTTTATATCGACCTAGATATTTGATATAAACCACATTGAAGAAGAAAATAACCAGAGATCGTATCGAACACAAGAACATCATTCATAGCGTCCGAGCAATCTGGAACAGCTCGCATGACGAGAACGTGACGGGCTTGTGGCAATTTCTGAAGGAAGTTAATCTCATTGAAACAACCAGTAACTGCGAGGCTGGGGTAGAACGCGCAGAGCGAGGGGCAGTCCACCGTGAAGACCAGGGGCGCTTTGATTACGCTAGGAATCTTGCAAGATCTTGTGAGAAATAGGCCCTGTCAACATATGTCAACACGATGAAAGCAGATGCAAAGGTAGTCAAATGCTTGACACATGTTGACACAAGCCAATCATTTGCCAACTAGATAGGCTAATCAACGCGCCCCAAGTTCAAATGTCTTCCACTGCAAGTTTGCCAACCACAGGTTACGGTGTTAAGCCGTGCACGAGACCCATTTCCTGCGCAGTCTGCGCACAATCACGTCGTCCTGGAAGTCGAGGCCCGCCATTGCTTCACTTGTGCCACACTGTACAGCTCTGCGGAGGGAACCACTTGAGCTTGCATTAGCCGCTGCGGTCTCTTTCGTGAAGAGAACTCATTCGTTTCATCCGACCAGCATTGGCCAGGGTGGCTCAGCAGAGTTTGGCTTCGATCAGGCCCAGCATGAAATGTGACCCAAAGCTCCGGAGACTTTCCCTTGACTTTCCTTCTTCCTAAAAACAAAACATTCCGTGGGAGGTTGCTCGATGTCAATTCTCAAAGGAAACGGAAAATAAATGATAAAACAGAGAAGATTGAAATGGATGTTTGCAGAGGAGACGAGGAGTGGAGAGGAAAAAAAGGAAGAAGCGATGAGCGGATACGCCGTATCAAAGGGAGACAAATCGATTGCGCGGCGAAGGGTAACGAGGCGACCAGTGACAAGCTGAG
Organism: Theodoxus fluviatilis; assembly: GCA_034096865.1. Classification (NCBI taxonomy): domain Eukaryota; kingdom Metazoa; phylum Mollusca; class Gastropoda; order Cycloneritida; family Neritidae; genus Theodoxus; species Theodoxus fluviatilis. The sequence goes on along the minus strand of JAWQFJ010013667.1, from coordinate 44,592 downwards.
GACGCCGTGGTTCTCATGGCAACGCAATGGCATCAGGCTGACCGTAGTCCGCGCCGCTAATTGGACAGCCGCCCTCTTTCACGGTCACGTGGACAAACAGCCAATCAGAACGTGATTTAAGGTTGCGGGCTCCGCGCGCCCTCACAAGTAATAGCGGCCATGTTGTAGGGTAGCGCATTCATCAGGGGCTCTTTAGCTGGAAGGAATGGCGCGAGGTCGTGATTTTGACCGCCCCCAATATTCATCGTACAACCTCGGCCTTGTCCTCTTTCCCTGCTGGAGTTGAGGCTCTCGGGAGACTGACAGCCTGTGTGTTAACGGCGACAGACTTCCTGGCTACTGGTTGTTTGTAGTCGCACAGCTCAGGCTGCTCATGTCTACAGTCATGTAGTCCGGGCTGGTCGTGTTCACACTCACACAGTGTCACAATGTTAACAGTTACGCAGACCTGTCTACCAAAGACATTTGAGACAGACCTGGTTGGCAGTGTTTGCAGTCAAACAGTGCTGCCTGCCAGAGTTTACAGTCGCACAGTTTTGACTGCCAATGATCACCTCACATAGGCTGCATTCCCGGACGCAGATGATATGGCAGCTAGTGTTTACATTTATACAGTTCTTGCTGGCATTGCTCACACGCTGTTCTGACTGTCACCGTGCACATACAGTCCTGGCTGCCCTTGTTCATACGGTCCTTGCTGCCGTATTTATTCATACAGTCCTTGCTCCCGTGTTCAGTCATACAGTCCTTGCTGCTGTATTCCTTCATACGGTCCTTGCTGCTGTATTCCTTCATACGGTCCTTGCTGTCGTGTTCAGTCATACAGTCCTTGCTGCTGCATTCCTTCATACAGTCCTTGCTGCTGTATTCCTTCATACAGTCCTTGCTGTCGTGTTCAGTCATACAGTCCTTGCTGCTGTATTTATTCATACAGTCCTTGCTGCCGTATTCAGTCATACAGTCCTTGCTGTCGTGTTCAGTCATACAGTCCTTGCTGTTGTGTTCAGTCATACGGTCCTTGCTGTCGTGTTCAGTCATACAGTTCTTGCTGTCGTGTTTAGTCATACAGTCCTTGCTGTCGTGATCAGTCATACAGTCCTTGCTGCTGCATTCCTTCATACAGTCATAGCTGTCGTGTTCAGTCATACGGTCCTTGCTGTCGTGATCAGTCATACGGTTCTTGCTGTCGTGTTCAGTCATACAGCCCTTGCTCCCGTATTCAGCCATACAGTCCTTGCTATCGTGTTCAGTAATACAGTCCTTGCTGTCGTGTTCAGTCATACAGCCCTTGCTGTCGTGTTCAGTCATACAGTCCTTGCTGTCGTGTTCAGTCATACAGTCCTTGCTGCTGTATTCAGTCATACAGTTCTTGCTGCTGTATTTATTCATACAGTCCTTGCTGCCGTATTCAGTCATACAGTCCTTGCTGTCGTGTTCAGTCATACAGTCCTTGCTGTCGTGTTCAGTCATACAGTCCTTGCTGTTGTGTTCAGTCATACGGTCCTTGCTGTCGTGTTCAGTCATACAGTCCTTGCTGTCGTGTTCAGTCATACAGTCCTTGCTGTCGTGTTCAGTCATACAGTCCTTGCTGTCGTGTTCAGTCATACAGTCCTTGCTGTCGTGTTCAGTCATACAGTCCTTGCTGCTGTTCGTCATACGTCCTGTCGTGTTCAGTCATACAGTCCTTGCTGTCGTGTTCAGTCATACAGTCCTTGCTGCTGTATTCCTTCATACAGTCCTTGCTGTCGTGTTCAGTCATACAGTCCTTGCTGTCGTGTTCAGTCATACAGTCCTTGCTGTCGTGTTCAGTCATACAGTCCTTGCTGCCGTGTTCAGTCATACAGTCCTTGCTGCTGTATTCCTTCATACAGTCCTTGCTGTCGTGTTCAGTCATACAGTCCTTGCTGTCGTGTTCAGTCATACAGTCCTTGCTGCTGTATTCCTTCATACAGTCCTTGCTGCTGTATTCCTTCATACAGTCCTTGCTGTCGTGTTCAGTCATACAGTCCTTGCTGTCGTGTTCAGTCATACAGTCCTTGCTGTCGTGTTCAGTCATACAGTCCTTGCTGTCGTGTTCAGTCATACAGTCCTTGCTGTCGTGTTCAGTCATACAGTCCTTGCTGCTGCATTCCTTCATACAGTCATAGCTGTCGTGTTCAGTCATACGGTCCTTGCTGTCGTGATCAGTCATACGGTTCTTGCTGTCGTGTTCAGTCATACAGTCCTTGCTGCTGCATTCCTTCATACAGTCATAGCTGTCGTGTTCAGTCATACAGCCCTTGCTCCCGTATTCAGCCATACAGTCCTTGCTATCGTGTTCAGTAATACAGTCCTTGCTGTCGCTTTCAGTCATACAACCCTTGCTGTCGTGTTCAGTCATACAGTCCTTGCTGTCGTGTTCAGTCATACAGCCCTTGCTGTCGTGTTCAGTCATACAGTCCTTGCTGTCGTGTTCAGTCATACAGTCCTTGCTGTCGTGTTCAGTCATACAGTCCTTGCTGTCGTGTTCAGTCATACAGTCCTTGCTGTCGTGTTCAGTCATACAGTCCTTGCTGTCGTGTTCAGTCATACAGTCCTTGCTGTCGTGTTCAGTCATACAGTCCTTGCTGCTGTATTCAGTCATACAGTTCTTGCTGCTGTATTTATTCATACAGTCCTTGCTGCCGTATTCAGTCATACAGTCCTTGCAGTCGTGTTCAGTCATACAGTCCTTGCTGTCGTGTTCAGTCATACAGTCCTTGCTGTCGTGTTCAGTCATACGGTCCTTGCTGTCGTGTTCAGTCATACAGTCCTTGCTGTCGTGTTCAGTCATACAGTCCTTGCTGTCGTGTTCAGTCATACAGTCCTTGCTGTCGTGTTCAGTCATACAGTCCTTGCTGCTGTATTCCTTCATACAGTCCTTGCTGTCGTGTTCAGTCATACAGTCCTTGCTGTCGTGTTCAGTCATACAGTCCTTGCTGTCGTGTTCAGTCATACAGTCCTTGCTGTCGTGTTCAGTCATACAGTCCTTGCTGTCGTGTTCAGTCATACGGTCCTTGCTGTCGTGTTCAGTCATACAGTCCTTGCTGCTGTATTCATTCATACAGTCCTTGCTGCCGTATTCAGTCATACAGTCCTTGCTGTCGTGTTCAGTCATACAGTCCTTGCTGTCGTGTTCAGTCATACAGTCCTTGCTGTCGTGTTCAGTCATACAGTCCTTGCTGTCGTGTTCAGTCATACAGTCCTTGCTGCTGTGTTCAGTCATACAGTCCTTGCTGTCGTGTTCAGTCATACAGTCCTTGCTGTCGTGTTCAGTCATACAGTCCTTGCTGTCGTGTTCAGTCATACAGTCCTTGCTGTCGTGTTCAGTCATACAGTCCTTGCTGTCGTGTTCAGTCATACAGTCCTTGCTGTCGTGTTCAGTCATACAGTCCTTGCTGTCGTGTTCAGTCATACAGTCCTTGCTGCTGTATTTATTCATACAGTCCTTGCTGCCGTATTCAGTCATACAGTCCTTGCTGCCGTGTTCAGTCATACAGTCCTTGCTGCCAGAGTTAACTGTCAAACTGTCTTGGTCCTGGTCTTAATCATAGTCATAATGTTTTATTGCTCTTTGAGGAGAATTTGATCATTTGCCCTACATCGACAGGCTCACCAAAGGACCCATCACAGTGATTCATTCATGAAAAACTAAGCACAACGAATTTTTCAAATCAGCACAACGATCGACTCCAAAACAAGAAAATTAAGTCACCTATAAGTTACAGGTTTAAACCGATTGACGTCTTTAAAAAATGTACATACATATACACATACATACAATGTGAATATATAACTAATGTTCAGAGTGATACATCACTAACAGGACCACATCCCTGGTCACCACTGGTTACATAAAAAGTTATTGGCACAGTTTTTCACAAAGGACTCGGTTCAGGCTGCCTGTGTTGACAGTTCATAATGAAAGTAGCCCGTAATGAGCTCTCTCTCTCTCTCTCTCTCTCTCTCTCTCTCTCTCTTTCTCTTCCTTGTACTGGGCTGATGGCATATACAATAAAGTTTTCGTTCGTTCGTTCTCTCTTCCCCCCCCCCCTCTCTCTCTCTCTCTCTCTCTCTCTCTCTCTCTCTCAGATGCCAGACACATGTATAGGAACCCCATTTTTGTCCATTCCCAGTCTTTCCCTGCACATCAGCCACCATCCTTCCACCTTGCAACCCCTCCCCACCAAAAAAAAATTGTCATGCCTGAAGTGCACGGCAACAGAGAGTCGTTCGAGGGCAGACATGACGTCAGTCACCCCTGACTCCGAGCCACTTCTGTGGAGTGAGCGACTGCGAGTTGCAAACCTCCCGTCCCCTTGTAGTCTGCGTGGAGCATCGATGTGGTCGTCCATGAAACTTGGCGTCCAGTTGCCTTCCCCATAAAAACCCTCTCACTGACCCAAGGAGCAACCCAGCTGATGCGGTGCCATCGTAAACAAATGGATGGACCTCCTCTGGGCACACTCCCCGGCGCCTTTTCGACTCCTGAAGTGTGAAAATTGCTTCACCAAACAGAAGACCCAGTGCTCTAACTTTTTTTCAATGGTGGTTCTCGTCTACTGTTAGATGCCTCGCAGCACTCACTCCATGTGTGTACATTGCGTTTTCCCACTAAACGGCCAAACCTGACAGAACTGCTCTGCAGATTGCATGAGGAGGCTGCACTCTGCCAGTTTTCCGCTGTAGACCATTTTTCAGGCTCTCACTTCTGACAGGCAAAATTATGGGCGGCAAGAAACTGCCGTGATCCAAGGGGTCGACTGAGCAGGACGCGATCAATTGCGAGTAGTGGGCGGTCTCAATCAAATGCTGGAGACATGCATGACCACCCCGATCTCCTGACCCTCCACACTCCCCACTTCCATCTTCTCCCCTCTCCTCCCCCCACCCCCCTCCACCCCCTTACAGCCAAACCCATCCCCACATCCACCGTCATCGCCCCTGCGCTCCAGTCCCCTTCCCCTCAGTCGAAAACAGAGTCTGATCCGGGTCCGCTGGAAATCTTTCTGGCGAGATCGGCTTCAAACGTTTGTGCTGTCTCTGTGCTAAATCTCCCATGTCAGGAAATGCCCCACCGAGGACAGCTGAGGAGGCTTGGGACAGTGCCAGCAGTAACACAGACCACACCGTGGCAGAGGCCCCGAGACGCCCTGACGATCCATCTCACAGAGAGGGTCTGAAGGCAACATGGGTACAAGAGAAGCGTCATGGTGGTCGTCTACAAGGACAGAGCGCAGTGCATACACATATGATGTGACTGAAATGTCATACTCGTACGTCGATGTTATGGAATATAATGAGTTTGCACAAGAAGTTGACGCTGAAGAAATATTTATTATATATGCAAGACGTGTTATATCTGTATTCATATGTCAGCTGCAATCATGAATTACACTTTTATTAAACAAAAATATATAACAAGGGCATAGTGCAGGAAGGGCGGAGGAAACATCACAATGGATGACGACGTAGAAGACATGGCTGAAGACTTTGAAGAAGAGAAGAACGATAGAGTAAATATGAAGTGAGCATTAATGTAGAGAGGGACAAACAAAGAAGGAAGAAACACATGAAAATGGACAAAGGCGTACGGAAAAAGACAGGGAGACGAGGAGGAGAAGAAGAGGAAGAAGAGGACCAAAAAGAAGTGCCGGAGAGTCAATTGTGGCTAACAAAGGAAAAGGAGCATGGCAAGAAAGGAGAGATCCACTGACATGCACATGCATCAGAACATAACAAGGAGGTGAAGGTTGAAGACAAAGAACAGGAGAGCAAAACCTGGCGGGATAAAAATATATAAAAACTCAGCTTTTGGATTCTCAGGTTACAGAATACGTGGAGCAAATTAGCAAGCAGTGACCGACCAAAAGGTAAGTCGTTATCCTCTCTGTGATTGGTAGTTCTTTTAAACTGGTGATTTTAAAACGACGTTGTACACGGAATTTACAATCTGAGCATAACAATACCACGAACTACTTCTCTGTCCTTTCGTGTAGGGAGAATCCGGCTGTAAACAAACGGGAAAACAGTTGGATACCTGTTCCAAAAAACAACGACACGAGAAACGAGCAGAGTCGGAGACTTCTGCAGGAGACGATGCAGGAAGAGCACGCTCCTATCTGATGCAAGGTGAAACCGGTGTGGGGAAGGAGACGTGGCAGGACGTCACTGCATCTGCAAGTCGGACCTCATCGAGGACGCCCTTCAAGACGCCCTCCGGCAGCTGGGGGCTATGCGGGGAAAGGCTGTCTCCTGATTAGAGGGTCTCACTTACTCCTCGTCACTGCCAGCCACACCACGTGAGGCAAGTGCAGCCCAAGTCTAGTCTCCCTCCCGATCCCGTCCCATCGTGAGGCGTCAGTGCCGGAGCTGGGACCAGGCCAGCCCTGTCATCAGTGACAGTCCTTCAGCCAGCACTACCACTCTGGCAGAAGTCTGGAACTGCACCAGTCGCTGTGAGTGACTGTCCGTGTTTGCCCTGTGATCAGCAGCCTGGTCTCTGCCAGGCAGTGGGTCTGTGTCTGGTGGGGAAAAGGGCGAACAAAGTTCCAGTCTCCACATGCGGTCAGCGGTTTGCTGTGTAGCAGCAACGACCGAAGCACAGATGCAGTAGCAGCAGCACGAGCTGGAGGAGAAGGAGCAGGAGGAGCAGATGCAGGAACAAGAACAAAAGGAAAAGGAAGAGGAGGCGCACGAGAGGAAGGAGCAGCAGTAGCAGGAGGAGCTGGAGGGGCAGGAAGAGGAGAAAGAGAAGTAATAGCAAGAGGGACATGGGCATACGATTCTAATTTGTTGGTGAGGGATGCATACTTTGCGTCAGTTGTCATTAAAATGATGAGACAGTTGTGCTGCAAGAACACGTGTTATGGAAGAAACATGCTCAGGAGTTGCTTTGCTGTTAACGGCTCTTCTTCGATAGGTTATAATGACAGCTTACTATACCAGACATTGTAGACCTATGGGCGTCCAGAGTTACACAATCAAGCAGAACAGCAAGATTTGCGCCGGGACCGCTGACCAGCCCTAGACAGGGAGGGTGGCCTTCAGAGCTGAACAGCCATGCAAGACAACGGACTGCCATCGGGGCGACAGGTGCAGGTGGCGGTCTGACGAAGGAGAACGATGCTGGCATTTGGACGCCATTTGATCCCAATCACTTGCTATCGACCAGTGCTCTCTGAGCAGTGAATGCCTGGTGTCGATGTCTATGGCGAAGAGGCCCAATCAAAGGCAACTGAAAGCCTGGCAGCCGGCACTCTGGACGGGGGGAACCGACGCTTTCCCTCTGAGACGCGATTGTCAACGTGCTCCAGAAAAGATCACAGTCGGCCGTTCACCGTCGCAGCAGTAGTGCTGGGAGAGGTCCAAACAGCCCATAGAGCAAGACCCTCCTCCGCCAAAACTGTGACGAGTCCATGGTGAGGATTACTGCCACAGCTCCGTGTTATTATTTGCATTAGTGTCCCTGTGTCAAGGCTGATCACCATGTTGTCTATAGGAGGTAAAGCTCTCATTTGGGGGGAAATCTGCACGCGGCAAGAAGTCTAAATGTTGGAGGAAGGCGAAAATACATTTTCTATGGCGTGCATTGAAGGACACGCACCTCACCACCACCACCCTTACTTATGCCGTCAGAGAGTTCCTTACATCGACAGCACTTGATGCGACAACGAGGATGATCCAAACTAGCTTTCCCTTATCGTAGTCTTTTCAGGGTTCACGTTGTACCTGGTTAGGTACATGTAAACATGGATACTTTGTAACAACAAATACTACTTTGATCGAGACCGAGCATTCTTATGGAAACCATTTTCAGGGCTGAGAACCATTTTAAGGGAAATGTCTAGTCTACAGCTCCAATCTGCCCTCCCGACGTTGTCCCAGGATAAAGACCTGGCAGAGCAGAGTGGACGATATTCTTCTCTATTGAGGCTTCGCGCTCCCGGCAAAAAGTCCTTATAGCAGAACGGCGTTTTCCACAGCTGACCCACTCCTTAGGAACTCGCTGCCTGAATCACTTCACGCAAGCATGTCTCAGTGAGGATGCTAGAGAGGTTTCCGAAAATTTACTCTTTTAGACTAGCTTTCCATTTGCTCACCAAACAAACTCCATCTGGGAACCGAGCAGACAGAATACCACATAAAGCAAGGACGACGAAGAAGACGACGACGACGAAGACGACGGCGACGACGATTACGACGACGATGATGATAATGATGGTGGTGGTGGTGGTGGTGGTGGTGGTGGTGGTGATGGTGGTGGTGGTGGTGGTGGTGGTGAATGCCGCGATGACGGTCGAGATGATGGTAGTGGTGATGGTGGTGGTGGCGATATGACGACGACGAGGACGACGACGGCAACGACGACGGCGGCGACGACGGCGACGATGATTATTACTGTGATGATTTTGTCTTTTGTACTTGTTGCACTGTGCAGTGGATACTACTTTTCTATAGTTGGCGATGAGTTATTTAATAAATACGCGGCCCATAGAAGAAAGCAAAGCTACGATCCACTTCAGCATGGAAATCCCAAACCTACACAGGTGTACGGTATACAGTGCGTGCTGTTGAAGACATGGGCTTTCAACAAACTTATGCACAGGATAAATGTTCATTGGTGTGAAGCAAACGATATATTTGCGAAGATAAGATACAACTATTTGCACTAGTCAGGAGGATGTAAGCACCACTGTTTTGAAAGTTGAGAAACGGTTCGCGCAGTTTTGAATAGTAAACTGTCGTGGAAGCATTTGTTGAATCACGTTTCTTCACCTCCCTAACCTAATGGCGTTTCATGATGAAAACTATTCATCGAGTTTGGAAATGAGATGAGTGAGCAAACAACGAAAAGTAAGAAAAAGCGAAGGAGTAAAACGTGTAGAGTCAGAGCTAGACATGCAAAACCATCATTAGAAAACAGGCCAGGTTGGATACAAGCGAAGGAGCATCGCGTGGGACAGAAGAAGAAGAAGAAGAAGAAGAAGAAGAAGAAGAAGAAGAAGAAGAAGAAGAAGAAGAAGAAGAAGAAGAAGAAGAAGAAGAAGAAGAAGAAGAAGAAGAAGAAGAAGAAGAAGAAGAAGAAGAAGAAGAAGAAGAAGAAGAACAAGAAGAAGAAGAAAAACAAAAAGAAGAAGAACAAGAACAAGAAAAACAAGAAGAAGAAGAAGAAGAAGAAGAAGAAGAAGAAGAAGAAGAAGAAGAAGAAGAAGAAGAAGAAGAAGAAGAATAAGAAGAAGAAGAAGAAGAAGAAGAAGAAGAAGAACAAGAACAAGAACAAGAAAAACAAGAAGAAGAAGAAGAAGAAGAAGAAGAAGAAGAAGAAGAAGAAGAAGAAGAAGAAGAAGAAGAAGAAGAAGAAGAAGAAGAAGAAGAAGAAGAAGAAGAAGAACAAGAAGAAGAAGAAGAACAAGAAGAAGAAGAAGAAGAAGAAGAAGAAGAAGAAGAAGAAGAAGAAGAAGAAGAAGAAGAAGAAGAAGAAGAAGAAGAAGAAGAAGAAGAAGAAGAAGAAGAAGAAGAAGAAGAAGAAGAAGAAGAAGAAGAAGAAGAAGAAGAAGAAGAAGAAGAAGAAGAAGAAGAAGAAGAAGAAGAAGAAGAAGAAGAACAAGAACAAGAACAAGAACAAGAACAAGAAGAAGAAGAAGAAGAACAAGAACAAGAAGAAGAACAAGAACAAGAACAAGAACAACAAGAAGAAGAAGAAGAAGAACAAGAAGAAGAAGAACAAGAACAAGAAGAACAAGAAGAACAAGAAGAAGAAGAAGAAGAACAAGAAGAACAAGAAGAACAAGAAGAAGAAGAAGAAAAATGGTGGAGCACGAGGGCTACGATGACCAACTGAGGAGCGCGTGAAAAGTATTGGCAATACTGCATTCGGACCTGTCAGGAATGAGGACAAACGATAGCAAATATTAGCCACGACATAGCACTCGATAATTCGATTTATTCTCGCCGCCCGATCACCCGGACAAACTGGAGTGGCGGTGGAGATCAAAGGAGTGTCAATATCTTAAGCATCTAATAGCCGAGGACGACGTAGACTCCGAAACGGCCCAGGCACTCCAAACAGGAAACCAGCACCCTTGTGAAGAAAACACCATCAAACGGCCCACTATTTTCATTGCACACAGCGCCGTCTTGCGAATCTAGGGAGATCTGCCACCCGACTGGTCGATTCGGGCAGAACCCCCTCCCCTCTCTCTCTTCCTCTGCGCCTCTCTCCCTCCATCTCCCTTTCTCTCCTCTCCCTCTTTTCGTCCCTCCTTCCCAGGTTTGGGGCTCTGTCTTGCCGGCTGGAGAGAGGCCTCAGGGGTATGGGGGTGGGGAATGGGGGAGGACAGGGTCTGGATAAATATTGGGCCATTATATCTGATAAGCACTGCCATAGATGCCGTCTGAGCGACCAAGAAAAACAAAAAGATCCCTGCCAGTTTGTCGCTGAGTGGATCTGCCTTGACTGTAAGGAGTGTTATGATTAGTGGGGTGAGTCCACTCCTGCGGCTGCGGCCAAGACTCGATAGAACTAAGCAAGTGCATCGGCGAGAGCAGCCTGCGAGTGCTTGGTCTACGTCACTGCGTGAAGCGTTCATCACATAGTCGTGTACACAGGACACAGAGCGCCTCTTTGTGGAAGACCGAGGCCAAGTGCACTTTGGCTCAACAGGGCAGTGTCTTGTCTTTGTCAGAACTCGCAGCTTCTGCTTGGTGCACTGCTGACCTCCAGCACACGATGTCGCACAGCATGGACGCGAGCAAGAACTATTCTGCCTCCGGCAGAGCTCCCTTCCACTGTAGATCAGCAGCCAAGAGCGCTAACTAGACTCCAGCTCATACCCACTTTGACGTCATGCAGGGCATCAACAACCCCACTCTGACGACACTGCCCCAGCCACACCGATCTGAGACGTCATCAGTGCTAGGCTGGAAAGTTTCCTGTTTACGTAGTGCGCAACTCTGCCAATGAAAGAGACGTCCTCGACCGCAGCCATCATCCCGTCACACTGACAGTTCCAGTGCCGCCCTTATGTGCCTCTGTTGGTCAGACGTCCATCAAAGAGTGTCATTAGCGTCTTGATGCTGTGACAGGGCGGAGAGCGGTCAGGGCCAACGAGGGCCGACAATCACCCTCGGTCACGCCTCTCTTGATCTGCCCTATTGGTGTCCAGGGAGAGCTGACAACTTCGTATTGCAAGTCATCCGCTCTCGAGATTGCACCGAGCGTGCTCAGGTACATGTAGGTGCGTGTTGAAAGCGCGCCTAAACACGTGTTGTGAGTTTGCGTGCACGGGCGCGCGCGTGCTATCGCAAGAACATATACATATAAGTGAGTGTGCATGTAAACTTGTCATTTTTCCGTGTGAGTATGTGTGTAACGCGTGCTTCGTTAGCAAACTTTGGTCAAAAGTGACTGCATAGCAAATGTTCATAAGAGCGAATGCGTGCACATGCAGTTTAATGGAAGTGCATACCAAAAAAAATTTAAAGTTCCCTATCCCTACCTGTAAAATCTTTGACGTGCAAGAGGATTACCTCACGTCACTGGCATTGACTGATGGGTTTTCCCTCTGGCTCCAATATAATTCAATTCCAACAAGTTGAAAATAGGCACTAAGGAAAACGCATGATAAAACAATGGCAGGGCACGCAGAGCGAAGGAGACTAGACTCCAGCGGCTCATCGCTTTCTCCACACTGCACGTCAGCGATAAGCCAAGCCTGGAAACCTCTACTCTGTCCTCCATGAGTCTGGCATTGGAGACTTCAGGGTGACAGGCTGTGGTGGGGTGCTCGTCTGGGAGTCAAGATACCCAGACATCCGATTCCCCTACCCCTATTCATCCCCATCCTCCTCGCACACCCTCACTTGTCCCATCCCCTTTCAGACACATATACATATAGTGCGGACAGAAGACCGTGGCTTCACGACAGAGGTGATCGACAAAAGCGATGACAGATCGATGCATACCACCACGTGCTGACCTTGACTCCTGTCTGATGTTCCCAAGGGACGACTCTCTGGGCAAAGCCACGGATAGGGGACGCTGGTCGTCAGTGCACGGCGTGATGAAGACAGATGGTACACGGGTGAAACAGTGCGTGGCATGATGAGGTCTGGTGGTACAGTGCATGGCGTGCTGAGGTCTGGTGGTACACTGCATGGCATGATGAGGTCTGGTGGTACACTGCATGGCATGATGAGGACTGGTGTTACAGTGCATGGCATGATGAGGACTGGTGGTACAGTGCATGGCATGATGAGGACTGGTGGTACAGTGCATGGCATGATGAGGACTGGTGGTACAGTGCATGGCATGATGAGGACTGGTGGTACAGTGCATGGCATGATGAGGACTGATGTTACAGTGCATGGTATGATGAGGACTGGTGGTACACTGCATGGCATGATCAGGTCTGGTGGTACACTGCATAGCATGATGACTGGTGTTACACTGCATGGCATGATGAGGTCTGGTGGTACACCGCATGGCATGATGAGGACTGATGTTACAGTGCATGGCATGATGAGGTCTGGTGGTACACTGCATGGCATGCTGAGGACTAATGTTACACTGCATAGCATGATGAGATCTGGTGGTACATTGCATGGCATGATGAGGATTGGTGGTACACTGCATGGCATGATGAGGACAGTGGACAGTACGATCAGTCATCAGCATGCCATGCAGTGTATGACCAGACCTCATCATGCCATGCAGTGTAACACCAGTCCTCATCATGCCATGCAATGTAACACCAGTCCTCATTATGCCACACACTGTAACACCAGTCCTCATCATGCCATGCAGTGTACCACCAGTATTCAGGAGGAGGAGGAGGAGGAGGAGGAGGAGGAGGAGGAGGAGGAGGAGGAGGAGGAGGAGGAGGAAGAAGAAGAAGAAGAAGAAGAAGAAGAAGAAGAAGAAGAAGAAGAAGAAGAAGAAGAAGAAGAAGAAGAAGAAGAAGAAGAAGAAGAGGAGGAGGAGGACTGGTCGTACTATGCAAGGCATGATGAGGACTGGTCGCATAGTGCATGGCATGATGAAGACTAGTCGCACAGTGCATGGCATGATGAGGACTTGTCGTACAGTGCATGGCATGATGAGGACTGGTCGCATAGTGCATGGCATGATGAAGACTAGTCGCACAGTGCATGGCATGATGAGGACTTGTACAGTGCATGGCATGATGAGGACTGGTCGCACAGTTCATGGCATGATGAGGACTGGTCGCACAGTGCATGGCATGATGAGGACTGGTCGCACAGTGCATGGCATGATGAGGACTGGTCGTACAGTGCATGGCATGATGAGGACTGGTCGCACAGTGCATGGCATGATGAGGACTGGTCGCACAGTGCATGGCATGATGAGGACTGGTCGTACAGTGCATGGCATGATGAGGACTGGTCGCACAGTGCATGGCATGATGAGGACTGGTCGCACAGTGCATGGCATGATGAGGACTGGTGATACAGTGCATGGCATGATGAGGACTTGTCGTACAGTGCATGGCATGATGAGGACTAGTCGCACAGTGCATGGCATGATGAGGACTGGTCGCACAGTGCATGGCATGATGAGGACTGGTCGTACAGTGCATGGCATGATGAGGACTGGTCGCACAGTGCATGGCATGATGAGGACTGGTCGCACAGTGCATGGCATGATGAGGACTGGTCGCACAGTGCATGGCATGATGAGGACTGGTCGCACAGTGCATGGCATGATGAGGACTGGTCGCACAGTGCATGGCATGATGAGGACTGGTCGCACAGTGCATGGCATGATGAGGACTGGTCGTACAGTGCATGGCATGATGAGGACTGGTGTTACAGTGCATGGCATGATGAGGACTGGTCGCACAGTGCATGGCATGATGAGGACTGGTCGCACAGTGCATGGCATGATGAGGACTGGTTGCACAGTGCATGGCATGATGAGGACTGGTCGCACAGTGCATGGCATGATGAGGACTGGTCGCACAGTGCATGGCATGATGAGGACTGGTCGCACAGTGCATGGCATGATGAGGACTGGTCGCACAGTGCATGGCATGATGAGGACTGGTGTTACAGTGCATGGCATGATGAGGACTGGTGTTACAGTTCATGGCATGATGAGGACTGGTTGCACAGTGCATGGCATGATGAGGACTGGTCGCACAGTGCATGGCATGATGAGGACTGGTCGTACAGTGCATGGCATGATGAGGACTGGTCGCACAGTGCATGGCATGATGAGGACTGGTCGCACAGTGCATGGCATGATGAGGACTGGTCGCATAGTGCATGGCATGATGAGGACTGGTCGCATAGTGCATGGCATGATTAGGACTGGTGATACAGTGCATGGCATGATAAGGACTGGTGTTACAGTGCATGGCATGATGAGGACTGGTGTTACAGTGCATGACATGATGTGGACTTGTCGCACAGTACATGGCATGATGAGGAATGGTCGTACAGTGCATGGCATGATGAGGACTGGTGGTACAGTGCATGGCATGATGAGGACTGGTTGCACAGTGCATGGCATGATGAGGACTGGTCGCATACTGCATGGCATGATGAGGTCTGGTGTTACAGTGCATGGCATGATGAGGACTGGTGGTACACTGCATGGCATAATAAGGACTGGTCGCACAGTGCATGGCATGATGAGGTCTGGTGTTACAGTGCATGGCATGATGAGGACTGGTGGTACACTGCATGGCATGATGAGGACTGGTCGCATAGTGCATGGCATGATTAGGACTTGTCGTACAGTGCATGGCATGATGAGGACTTGTCGTACAGTGCATGGCATGATGAGGACTGGTCGCACAGTGCATGGCATGATGAGGACTGGTGTTACAGTTCATGGCATGATGAGGACTGGTTGCACAGTGCATGGCATGATGAGGACTGGTCGCACAGTGCATGGCATGATGAGGACTGGTCGCACAGTGCATGGCATGGTGAGGACTGGTCGCACAGTGCATGGCATGATGAGGACTGGTCGCACAGTGCATGGCATGATGAGGACTGGTTGCACAGTGCATGGCATGATGAGGACTGGTCGCATAGTGCATGGCATGATGAAGACTGGTGTTACAGTGCATGGCATGATTAGGACTGGTGTTACAGTTCATGGCATGATGAGGACTTGTTGCACAGTGCATGGCATGATGAGCACTGGTCGCACAGTGTATGGCATGATGAGGACTTGTCGTACAGTGCATGGCATGATGAGGACTGGTCGCATAGTGCATGGCATGATGAGGACTGGTCGCACAGTGCATGGCATGATGATGACTGGTCGCATAGTGCATGGCATGATGAGGACTGGTCGCATAGTGCATGGCATGATTAGGACTGGTGATACAGTGCATGGCATGATGAGGACTGGTGTTACAGTGCATGGCATGATGAGGACTGGTGTTACAGTGCATGACATGATGTGGACTTGTCGCACAGTGCATGGCATGATGAGGACTGGTCGTACAGTGCATGGCATGATGAGGACTGGTGGTACAGTTCAAGGCATGATGAGAACTGGTTGCACAGTGCATGGCATGATGAGGACTGGTCGCAGTGCATGGCATGATGAGGACTGGTCGCACAGTGCATGGCATGATGAGGTCTGGTGTTACAGTGCATGGCATGATGAGGACTGGTGTTACAGTGCATGGCATGATGAGGACTGGTGGTACACTGCATGACATGATGAGGACATGACCGGTCAAACACTGCATGGCATAACGTGGACAAAACTAGTTACCCAGAGAGAACGAGAATGCAATGTACTGAAACTGACCACACAACGTGCCCCTAGTTTGACCGACAAACTCTTGTCACTCTGCACAGCGCCTGTTTTTCCTCCTGGCCTCCTCAGGCTTCTCCCCTCTCCCTTTCGACCATTTCCTCCCCCCCCCCCCCCCCCCCCCCCCCCCCCCTAAACCCCTCCCTTGTCCCATTTGCGTTCATCGTCCCTTGCTCCCTGACCCCTGACAGCGGACGCGGGGGAGAGGGCACACCAACAAGCGCACTTAATGGGAATCGACGTGGCAATCATCAAATCGCAAGAAGCAGGCAACGCCACACTTAGAAGCGGCGTCCGTGGAGACTGCCTGGAGATTGCAGCTCAAAGCTCTGGTGGTGGTAGTGGTGATGGTGATAGTGTGGGTGCTGGTGGCATTGGTGGTGGTGGTATTGGTGGTGGTAGCGATGATGGTGAAAGTGCGGTAGCTCTTGGTGGTACTGGTGGTGGGGGTGGTAGTGGTGGTGGTAGTGGTAGTGGTAGTGATGGTATTAGTGGTGCTGGTGGTGGTATTAATGGTGGCGGTAGTAATGGTGGTAGTGGTGGTATTACTGGTGGTGGTAGTGATAATATTGGATGAAGTATTGGTGGTGGTGGTGGTAGTTGTAATGGTGGTGGTAGTGATAGTGGTGGCTGTGGTATCAGTGATGGTGGTGGTGATAGTGGCAGTGGTATTATTATTCGTGGTGGTCTTAGTGGTTGGTGGTAGTGATAATGGTGGTGGTGATGGATTTAGTGGTGGTGGTATTAGTAGTTATGGTAGTGATGGTGGTGGTGATTGTAATAGTGGTGGTGGTAGTGATGGTGGTGGTTGTATTAGTGGTTGTGGTAGTGATAGTGATTGTGGTCGTATTAGTAGTGGTGATAGTGATGGTGGTTGCGGTGGTATTAGTGGTGGTGGTAGAGATGGTGGTGATATTACTGGTGGTGGTAGTGATATTGGTGGTAGTGATGGTTTTGGTGGTCGTGGTATTAGTGGTGGTGGTAGTGATAGTGACGATGGTCGTATTAGTAGTGGTGATAGTGATGATGGTGGTGGTATTAGTGATGGTGGTAGTGATAGTGACGATGGTCGTATTAGTAGTGGTGATAGTGATGATGGTGGTGGTGGTATTAGTGGTGGTGGTCATGACTGGGTAGCCATCGCCATCATTTAATACTCAAAAACGTTCATTGCTTTTCTGCACTGCATTACGAGGTATCCATAACGCAAAACCATTCTTCAGACTACAAGTTGAGTCTCCAGTATCATCGTGGAAAATCACGGCTTTATAAGAGACGAGTCGTCTTGAGCGAATAGTGAATTGGGAATATGTTACATAATGTTGCAGAACTGTGTGCGTGCGTGTATGAGTGCGTGTATGTAAGCGCGCGTGTGTGTGTATGTGTGTGTATATGTGTGTGTATGTGTGTGTTTGTGTTTGTGCTTGTGTTTGAGTGTGTGAGTGTGTAAGTGTGTGTGTGTGTGAGTGTGTGAGTGTCTGTATGTGTGTGTGTGTTTGTGTGTGTGTGTGTGTGTGTGTGTGTGTGTGTGTGTGTGTGTGTGAATGTATGTGTGTGTGTGTGTGTGTGAGAGAGAGAGAGAGAGAGAGAGAGAGAGAGAGAGAGAGAGAGAGAGAGAGAGAGAGAGAGAGAGAGAGAGAGATGGGGTAGAGTGGGATGGGGTGGGAAGAAGGTAGTGGTGGTTAGACGGTCAGAAAAGGGGAAGATGGTACTGACTGAAGATTAGAACGAAAGCACCTAGCAATAATATTCGTGGTATTTTTTCAATACATCTTCATGGGCGATTCAGGTACGCCACGTTTTTACAGAGCAAGACTTTTGCATGACGGCCCAAGCTGATTACTGACGTCACGAGGTTCATGCAGGCGTGAATACGCATTGCAACGCGGTTACACGCTGGCTGCTCTGAACACGCTCCAGCGCTGAACTGCTCCTACTTACACAACTGGGCCCCTGGGGTCCGGACAGCCCTCATGAACTCTCCCTCACAAGGTTCATCGGCATCAATGCACCACTCCATTTCAACTTAAAGGCAGTTATTCCTCGGTTGAGACTGAGCCGTTTTCGAAATAAAGAAAGGTAATAAAATTATGGTAATAATACCATGCCGTAAAGCTGGTGGTTTTACTTTACTCCAAATTTAATATGTTACTCATGTCACACAGAGGGCAGATGATGTACCCACTAACAAGGTAAAATAGATTAACTTACTCAAAACACAAACCCTGTAGAAAAAAAGCTAATATGTAACAGTCATAACAGAAAGTGCAAATCTATTTACTGGTATTTCAACTTTATGAATACAAATTATCACAGCACCATAATAGGACATCCAGTTTAAAAACCTAGAGCCTACACAAATGGTTTCATTTTTGAAAAAGGTGGTAAAGAGAGGATTATGATAGGTACTTGTACACACAACTTGAGCACGGCTGATTTGTCAAGGTGAACTGTATAACCAAAGATTACTTCATCTACTGGAATAGCACAATGTTCTAAATCGCTTCCGACACATCCATGCAGAACTGCGGGAATGCAACCAAGAGTACACGTGAGCAGTCCACCCACTTTGAGCCGTTCACATAACATAACATAGCATAACATAACATAACATAACATAACATAACACAGCATAACATTACATAACATTACATAACATTACATAACATAACATAACACAGCATAACATTACATAACATTACATAACATTACATAACATAACGTACATAGCACAACATAACATAACATAACACAACATAACATAACATAACATAACATAGCATAGCATAACATAACATAACATATACTTTATTAATCCAAAAAGGAAATTAAAGTTACATAGAATAATAACTAATAATGTACAAACAAAAAATCCTTGAACATCACAAAACGTTACAATCAGGTAATTAGAAAACGATCAGGAAGGTAAAGGGAAAGATATTGGGACTTGACTGCAGCTCTAGAATAATTAGCGTTTAACACTAGTTAATAGTTAGAGTTTGGACACTTTGTTCAAATCGAGACACAGTAGAAAATTCACCCGAGATTTTCCTACTAGCGATTTTGAGATTCAACTCAATTGAGAAAGCTGAATCATTCCTACTTATGCTCCGAGAGTTTCAGATTTCACATCTACCACGTAAGTTTAGAAAAGACTTCGTCTGATTGTGCACCCCGCCCCCCCCCCCCCCCCCCCCCCCCCCTCATCATCACATCGCTTCTGTCGTACTCGCGAACAGATCAGTCATGTATCTGGTATAATTCCATGTCGCGGCCCTCATTTAAATAGATGTATGTAAGAATTAGCTCTGGGCCAAAACTCATTGATGTAGCTTGATTGCAAGTCGAGGGTTGCTGCAAAAATGTGTAGCCCAAACTTGAAAACCCATTTTCTTGAAGAGTTCATAATTTGAAACATACGTATTCACATCGTCATAACTCATTAACCACTGAACGTATCGTAATAATTTTGATTTCATTCTAAAGAGCAATTAGTGTACTTTACGATGGTACAAATGTGAAAATCACTAAAGTCATCCCGAGCGATTCTTTTTGGGAGGACCGGTGGCATGTTATCCTCCAACGTCACAATCACGTTTAGTTTACGTTTTCATGTTGCACGCAAGGAGAACCGAAAGAGAGGCGTACTTTGCTGACACAGCGTCCATGTTTGCTCTTGGCACGGAGATTGCGGTGGCAACTTCTGCGGGAAGCCTGGCTGCAGATCAGTCTCTCTCTGTCTCCCCTAACCCCAGGCAGGGTGACCTGTCAGTGGACTTGATCTCTCCATTTGACCCCATCGTTCCAGCCAAAGCCTGAAGACCTTGGTAGGAGACTCAGTTCTCGGTGTCAAGAAACAGGTTATCCCACCTGACGTTGCAAGCTGGGTCCGCTCTGGAGTTGTTCCCTTCCATTATTAATCATCCCGGCAGCTTGCACTGCAGTGTGCAGGCAGCAGGCAGAGCTACGCCATTCACAGCACGACGCAGTCCTGCCTCTGCAGAGCTGAAGGAAACCGCGCTGCGTGCAGCCAGCCATTTGCTGTAGACATGCGGACCAGTGGCAGCGGCCCAGAGTGCAGGCCCATGAGTAATGACGACTGCCATCGATGCCATGGAGTGCATTCGAATCATGGCGTCTCGGCTTTCGCAATCGGGAAGAATCAGTTTCAATGGTCGCAAATGGAGGGTGATTTGTGGAACGGATGAGAAAAATACCCTCGCCCGCTTGAATTCCATGCTTTAGCAGTTCTCCAGACCGTTTACTGCTCCAGTCACATTAATCTGCCGTAAGCACCTCAGTGAAGATGCTCAAAGTCACGAAAATGAGAAAGATGACATTGGAAACGCAACCATATAATTGTCATCGGCAAACATGGCAATTTTCACACTGAGTAAAGGGTTTTATTAAATAATGTGTAAATTATTTTGTGGAAAATAGAACATCATCTTTTACATCAATTATCAGATAAAACTACATCGAATGCGCGTAGAAAAGAAGAAGAAGAAAATAGAAACACAAAGACTGCCACGCAACTCACCATGCACTTTAGTTGAAACGTTTTCCTCCAATGTATTAAATTCTAGTATTTTTAATGGTAAATTCAGGCTGCAAATGCGTTCATTCAGGCGACGGACACTGAACATCAGTATCAGAGCCTGCGGAAACCGACGTGGGATATGAGACGCATCACGAGCAAAACGCCAATGGCGACACACAGCTTCAAACACCAGACCCAGACAGCACACACACCACGGTGAAGACCACGGAATAGCAATTGGCAACGACCAGTAAAGGGCGGACAGTGGGCCACAATTCCCTGGCGCGGTTCATCAGGGTGCATTGTTGGCGTGGCCAACAGCGGCGCCCAATCCCCTTTCCTGCCGCCTCGAGAACAGTTGTTCCGGAATCCAGGTCTTTTTTATGTCTCCAAAGCATCACCCCATCCCGTGCTGAATTCACACATGTACACAGGTCCGCACACATACACAGGTATAGCACACATGTCCGCACACATACACACGCATGTACACATGTCCGCACACATACACACGTATGCACACAGGCACAATGTCACGCTTGATTGCATGTACGTGAATGCACAGCTTTGCCTAACAATTCGAAACCATTTCCCAGTGTGCGGAAGCCACGTTGAACTTGTCTGTTGAGAAGTCGGAGAAAAACGACAACGAGGGGAACTGGCGACAATTTGAGCATTCTGTTCATCATTGAAAGGCTTGTAAGCAAGATTGGCACAATCACCATCCCAATGCCAACAGCGCGGTCCGTAATTTGTCCCAGTTGTCTGGCCAGTTACGACCTCTTCCGTCAGCCCTCTCCTTCATCGTGCATGGCCTGTAACGCCTCGAAATCAGCCTCAGCCCGCAAACTTACAGGCAACGTAGGCCCTAGCGTGCTGCCCAGGCTACTCTCTGTCTTCTTCCTTGTCTACTCTTGTCTGTTTCCCAGTCTACTCCAAGTTTGATTCCGACTCGGGTGCACGCAAGAGAAAACTGTTAAAAATCTATAGTGATGTCTACACCGTTTCCTGAATTCAGACCAGACTTAGCAAATGTAGCTTTCCTCCATGCCGTCGTAACAGAGACAAAGAATATAATTTTCCACGCAAATCTGTCATTGCAAGGAGTAATCTGCTTTGAAAGAGGTAAATGGAATTCTTAGAGATTTTTTGTATTTACTGCTGGCATCCAAGATTTCGAGCAGTGAAACTTTTGATTACACCAGGCAGCTAATGTCGACATCTGAATGTTGTCTGCCTGGGACCATCCCTACTCCGAATGTTGCACGGACAGACGGTCCAGCTGACGGGGAGGTTACCTATTGGCTCCTGCCGTTTGCACTACTCAAATTCCAGAAGGGTCAATGACGGATCGGCCAGACAGCTAAACTTTGACAGCGCCACCTCCATCTGTGTGAATCTCAAGCTAAAAACCTGGGTCAGAAACCCAGCTGTGTACAACCCACGTTCAGAGCAGGACGTGTGCTCTGTTGGCGTCCCTGGCCACGCTGAATGGGTGGGAACGGCATACGAGGCACATTCGACCTCCGGCGCCGTTGCTGATTCCCGCCTTTCTGGCCTTCGACTCCACCTTGTGGGGCCTCCCACGCCGTGCTTGCGAGAAGCACGCAGCACAAAGACAGCTCTGTGGACACAAGTGGGAGACACGGTCACACCGACAGCTGGGAGTACGGAGGCAGGCAGCGACGACGGCTGTCGTGGTCAGCAGTGAAACAAGGGACCCTTCCAGGGCGCTACACGTGTATTCTGCACCTCGTTCCAGCTGTGAGTCTTCACACGCGCGCGCGCTTGTGTGTGAAAATAGGCAAGACTCGAATAAGTAAAACTCTTTCTCCAAAGAGTTCCAGATGTTCTAATCGACAGAAAGATTAAAAATAGCCACGATCCTGTGCTCATCTCAGTGTAATGGCGATTACACAATGAAATAAACTCAAATAGCGAGAAATTTTGTTGGCGTCAGAATCTCTGGGCGATATGCTGGCAATACTTCCGACTGGAAAATCTGTTCACAGTGTCAACAACGCTTATTATCTAATTTCTTGACTAGTGATAAACAGATTACAAGCAGTATCGCCCACCTTGAGAGAGAGACATTCCTCGCCTTCTCTTTCGAGAAGAGATGAGGTTGTCTTCTGTTGGTCCCGGATCGGCCTTTCATTTCTAACTTGTTCGTATTTGTGTCGATCTGAGCCTCCACCAGAGTGCCCCGACTGCAGAAGCAGGCTAAATATGAGGCACATTCCGATGGAGTGTCCCCGCTTTACTGTCGCAGGACACAGATTTTTACAGTTAAATTTTATCTTTGATATTTTCCAACGCCCACTTTCTGTGATAAGATCTTTATCATTTGTAGTCTTCATTATACATTTTGAAGTATGCTTTCATCACTTTTAATGTTAAGTTTAGATTCTAACTTAGTGTAAGGGCGTTTTAAGCGGCAGTAAGAGTCAAGCATGTCATCCCAGACACGTTCGTGACGCTGCGCTGTTATGAAGAACGCACTTGGTGGTCAAAAGGCGGGTTCTCAACCACAGGACGAGACCGCGTAACATCACAAGTATTTGAGCGGCAATGTGATACTCGTAATTACGACATCGCATGCAAATACATACACTCCCGTTTGCTGCGGCAGACTCTAGGGAAAGCAATGCGTTGGAAGTGTCGCTCGATCAAAGTCGGGGAGAAAGAACAGCAGGCCTTCGTTACAACTGACATGCACCATTTGCTGTTAAACGGACCTTGAGCCCCGGCTGACTCGATAGCGCGGTGGCTCTGTTGACCGAACCCTCCTGCTGGGAGCCAGGGGAACTCTGATCATGGAGTCAGCGGCGGTCTTCCAGAGCCCCAGGCAGCCTGGCCATCCACCATTGCCGTCCATTTCCTTCTGCGGCAGCAGCACGTGGTTGGTGGTGCATAGAAGTGGAAACCCTTTGCACATCCTGGCGTTTGAGGCTGCACGTACTGTACAGTTCAGTATGACTTTGATTGTACGAGCAGTAAGTGTAGTATGGGTGGATTCACAGTAAAGAAAACTACACACGCGTTAATGCCTTTCCTCGATCTGAACAATATTAGCAAGGACTGAAGCTGATCACCGCAAAAGTTCGGTCGGCAACATATTTTTAAAATATAAAATCAACGTACCCGGCATCAAAGACATCTTTTCACTGCCGTGGTTTTGTTGTTGTTGTTGTTGTTGCTGCTGTTGTTGTTAATTTTGTTGCCATCGGTAGTGCTGTTGCTACTGCTGCATCTACCACTGTTGCTCTTTCTGCTACTGCTGCTGCTGCTACTGCTTCTGCTGCTGCCTGCATAGTGCGTACCTTGATGTAAAGGTACCCCCGTGGAGTCCTCTAACGTGAGGTATACATCCTGCACTTTGCGTCCCTCATGATTGTGACTCTAAGTGCAAGTGCGGCATGTGACTCCCTGAAGACTTCCTGGCCACTCCAGTCATCAGGCAGACTGCGAGGTTCCTGATGACCCCACGTGTGAATCACACCGAAGTATCGACCCTAACCTTTCCCAGGTGCGAGGCCACTCCTCTCTCAATCTTCACTACTACCGTGGACTCAGTCCGTGCACTCTAACGTGCACAGAGGCAGATTTGAGTCATTCACACAGCACCAAACGTTAGGCCCAACTCTTCCATCCTATAAACAGCCACTGCAAGGGTGGGAGTGCCGATGGATGTGCAATGAGCGTAGTTGAAGGATGGAGTCTAGCTGTGTTGGGAGAGGCACCAGTCTGACCACTCCACACAGCACGGCATACTGAAAACCAGGTCCCGGGAGTGGTCTGGGGTGCTGCTCTATCCTAGTCGACTCTACTGCCTCAACCTTCCCCTTGGAACCAGCATACCGAAACACCTCTTCCTCCTCTGTGCCCGTGAACCTACCATTCCTTTTGATGCACCTTTCGTTTCCGCCTCTTGCATAACACTCCATCTTCCCATCCTCGACAATCGCTACGCATTGATTTGGGACGCCTCAGATCCCCTGGGACCTAGACGCGCCTAATTCAGTCTTGAATCAGCGGGCTGCTCACTTTGACGAGGGAAAGAATGAAATCGGTGGAGGTAAGAGGGCTCCAGCGGAGGCTGGGAGGCGGGATGACACAATGCAGGTGGCGGGCTTCCTAACGACCAGGTAAAACATTCAGCAGTCTGGCTCAGATCGAAGCCCCACTTTAAATAGAGCGCCGTCAATAATTCATCAGCGGCAAAATCAAAC
>JAWQFJ010013667.1:0-10000 GCA_034096865.1 Theodoxus fluviatilis | reverse complement strand
CCGTAGAATAGCCTCGTTGATACCCAATAAAGCCCTACTTTCTCCGAGAAATGGAGGTTTTCTAAATGAGACACGTGACAGACACTGTGAACGCTGAAAGGCAGTGATCCCTGTCACAGTCGTCATGAATGCCATGTGGTCTGCTGTACAAACCGGTTTTGACATATGCCCCTCGACTCCACAGATTTTCGTCACTAGTGACTGCATTCTGATTTGCATAAAAGTGTGTGTGATATTCTAATTTGCATAATGGTCGTTGTGCCATTCTAATTTGCGAGAAGGTTTTTGTGCCATTCTGATTAGCATAAAGTTTTTTGTGCGATTCTGATTTGCATTAAGATTGTTGTGCCCTTCTGATTTGCATAAAAGTTGTTGTAACAGACTTACCACCAACATATGCTGTACGAGTACAGAAGCTCTGTTATAAAACACTGCCACTGGGAACTACCATGTTGGCAGATGAAATCGGACCCCGCGATATGGAAATAGAAAGTACCAGCATGCTTGACCGTACAGCGTGTTGACTGACGAGTAGGGATTTTTTTTCGAAGAGAAAGAGAAAGAGAGAGAGAGAGAGAGAGAGAGAGAGAGAGAGAGAGAGAGAGAGAGAGAGAGAGAGAGAGAGAGAGAGTAACCATAAGGACAAGAGTTAATAAGAAAGTCACACAGTGAAGATATCATTTTTCTTGGATCGAATTCGATTTCTGTTACGACGAACCTGGTACATGAGGAAAAACCCTGACCCACTTAACAAGGTTAATTCCTTCGAGCTTTCTCAAACCCGCGTTTACGTACATTTTTACAACACGAAAGCGGGGCTATGGGACTGTGAAGGAACGGACAACTGTACAAGACGGGTCTTTCTCAGTGCGCCTGAGCTCACTGTGGGGGGTTCTGTGGCCGAATGGTGAGCGCGCTGTATCTACAGTCGCGTGCGGCCAGCGGGTGCGGCGTTCAAAGCTGTACGAATCCCAGAGTTGCATCTTTGAGCGATATGCTTCACTCACATTGCTATTCCCCACTAGGAGTAAAATGGAGTACTTGTAAAAGCTGAGCAGGACAGTTGTGGCAAAGTAACGTTACCGCGTTCATACGCGGCCTGGTCGCACGTTTACCAAGTAGTCGAGATGGCGTTGTAATGATGATACAGTAGCGCAGATGTCCAGGTGGTAATAGCCTGTGGTTTCAGCATCCATCAATGGGAAAAATGCTGCAGTAGGAAAGCTATCACCTTCCTCTTACCTTTACCTGTATCACGACACGGATTGATTGAAATGACATTGAAGAATATGCAGGTATGACTACCCACCCTAAAATAAGGTTCTGGATCGCACATACAGTGATCACAAGTCTTACAACAAATGCAATGGTGGATGACCAGATCTCATATATTCTCAACACTAAAAAACTGCAAGCTGGTCTCACAAAAGAACGATCATCCCACAACACGTTCCTTCACACAGGGACAGAAAGGTTTGCAAGTTTGCCTACATAAATGTTGCTGAGTCTTCTTCTGATTGAGCACAGCGCACTAGTCGCGGGTTTTCGGCCCCTCTACCTCGCTATGAAGCCTCCAGACGGCAGCACATGGGAGCTTGCCATTTAGACTGTGAAGGCTTGCCACTAGCAACATGATAATACGGAAAAAGATCACACTTACGCACGCGCGCACGCGCACACACACACGCACGCACGCACACACATGCGCGCGTACATACAAAGGGCCACCTCATGCACACACACACACACACACACACACACAAAGTGCGCGAGCACACACACACACACATACACAAACACGCACACACGCGCACATATAGACACATGTGCGCGTACACACAAGGGGCCACCTCATACACACATTCACACCTACGCACACACATACACACACATACACACACTCACTCACTCACTCACTCACTCACTCACTCACTCACTCACTCACTCACTCACTCACTCACTCACTCACTCACTCACTCACTCACTCACTCACTCACTCACTCACTCACTCACTCACTCACTCACTCACTCACTCACTCACTCACTCACTTAAACAGTGATAGATAATTGTCAAAACCAATAGAATAATCGTCTCTTCATTTGAAAATGTATTCAAGGAGATCTATTCTTTCCCAGCTATCTGCTCAGCATCTCTCCTTTCCTCCTCCTGACCTCCACGCACCCACCTCGTAGAGTCTACAACTGTTCAAGGGAGATTGAGCTGACACATGCATTATTGAGTCACGCCATAGTACAGACGGGGAAGAGCAACACGTTTGACAGGAGGGTGCGCCGGACAGGTAGGCAAAGGTAAAGGGAACTCACCTGCAATCAAGGACACCAGGTGCAGCAGGAGGGGGAGCAGCAGGAGGCACTCCATGGCGTGCAGCGTCAGTGGCAGCAGTCAGCAAAGCACTGAGTGCACCGCTTGGAAGCCCCGCCCTTTGCCCCGTACTCCACTCCCACACACGTGCTCACGTCACAGGCTGCGTGGTCAGTCAGTAGACTCCATGGTCAGGACGAATCCCCGCACTCGGGAAGACCGAGTATTCTCGCTAAAAGCCGTACAGAGACCTTCTTCGGGAAAAGAGAGAGTCCCTGGTGAGAAAAGGCGTCACTGCTGTCCAGCAGTCCCTCTTCTACTGTCACCGTGACTCCTGCTGCTGCCTCTACTGTAGGAGCCAGCCCCTGCTGGCTGCACACTCTGCAGAGTGGTCTGCCCTGACTCCACTGCCGCCGCTCTCCTCCCACACCTCCACTGGGCGGCAACGTCGTGTGGCGCGCGATTTCCGCTCTCCCGCATACGGGGCTCGTGCAGACGGAATGAGGCTGGAACGGAGATGTGGATTTCTCCTCCGCTTGCCACTCATCCAGTGCCACCAACGCAGTGGCAACGTGGGTGGCTGGGAAAGCGGTGGAATCAATCTGACCACGCCCCCTTCGCTCCGCCCGTGGCCACGCCCACTTCGAGTTTACCAACAAGTGGAGATAGTGACAGACCAATGACAGATGCCAATCTTGCAGTTGCCACACCCAAGCCTTGTTCCCTCTCCTCTGACAGTTGTGTTCTTTTCTCCATCGCGGAAACACAGCCTCCACGTGTGTCAGTCACACTGCTTCCGTCAAGGAATTGTTATCACGGCTCGAAGTTGACGAGGAGTTACAATGTATATTCATGAGCAATTCCACTTACCGGCTCTAAATCATAAAGCCAGCCATTTTGTTAATGCCATCACATTAATTTTTTGGTATGACGCTGTTTTGAAATATCAGCCACTGTAACACGAAGCGACGGAATATGATAGGTGATAGAAGGGAATTCGAAAAGGGGCAACTTGTACAAATAGGTGCCTCGCATTTCATCATCCTCGAGTCTCAAGTTCTTCAACTCCCAAGAAATATTCACTTAAAATTAGGATCGCGTAAATTGGTTGTTATCAACATCGTCGTCATCATCATCAACAACAGCAAAGACGACGACGACGACGACAATAACACCAAAAACACCAAGTTTCAATGTTTCAGGGCTAATTCCGTCTACAAAGTTCAAATGTCAAGGAACTCCTATAGCGTTAGAGGTTTCATCCACTTCAAAAGGTTACACGACGAATCTAACGAGTACTGCAAGGCGTTTGCGTCTCAAGAACTGGACGATGCTACAATTGGCCGCTGAGGCACAGCGTGCCTGTCCAGCCACGGGAACTGAACGTCTGGGTAAAGGAGGGCCTAAGGTGGTGGGTGACCTGTTGAAGTCGAAGGACGCGGACTCAGCTCAGTATCTTACAAGGAGCTCGTCTCGGTGAGAGACTGGTCTGTCCAGGAATTTGTTGCTGCACCTTCAGAAAGTCCACCACTGCCTCCCCTAGGCCTGGGTGGCGCGCCATTCCCCAGTATGGAAGACCCAAGTCCCACTGTCTGCAGAGGTGACTTGACAAGAAAGGCACGTCTTCATGCCCCGTTAGGGAACCAGTGCCATGGACATGTGGAGGGAGGGACTTTCATGACGACAGACTGCTCCTGTGCCATTGAAAGTACACATTTTTATCCCTCGTGAACACTTACGACCAATGTTCACGTGACCCCCTCCAAAGCTGAGGGACGATGTGGTACATTGCTCAAGATTCATCCCGTGGCTTCATCGCACGAGCAAAGACGCAACTTTGTTATAAAGAAATGTGCAGTCAGATCGAAGAGCCAAAGGATCAAACGGACATCGCTATTATTAAAAAACAACCTCGCAGCTAATTCATGATGTTAATTTCAATCCTTTGATGGTTGGGGAGGGATTTAATGGAAGGCTGTAGGCCCTAATCTTTCATTTCTCTATGAAGAGACAGGACCGTCAATGCAAATACTCTTCAGGTGTGCATTGCAGGACAACAGACAGCGGACTGCAGAGCAACAGGACTACAGACTGGACAAGGCCAGGCGTTTCCGGGATGGATGGAGTTTTACGGCCTATCAGCCTTTGTAGGCTATGTAAGGCCATTGTGCACGAAAATCACAAGCATAGTTTAGAGTAAGCGCAAATCAAGTTACGATGTCCCTACTCATTCATCTCATACGAATCGCATAGGGAGACACGGTGGGTCTATTCTCACCCCCAACCCACAGGGAGATCGCTTCTGGGAGGTGCGAAACCCACGTTTCTAGTGAGCCACCCACCCACTCCGCATCCATCCAACCCTATCCACCCCACCGCCAACACCCGAGCACCCTAACCTCTCTATCCCCACGCACTCCCTCTCTCCCCTTCCTCCAAGCCTTCAATGGAAGCCTTGCGGGGTGCGGTCCATCACCATGCATAGCAGCCTGGCTGTGTGGAACCAGGACCAGATCCAGGTCCAAGGGCTAGAGCGACGTACGGCAGGGATGGCAGTGATGGAGGCCGCAATTGGCTGGCGATGACCCCAGGGCCTGCAGTCTGCCCATAGCCTTTCATCGACACTACCTCGCTCTGACAGCTGTCGCAGGCGCCCTTTACTTCAAACGCCATAGAGCGACGACGATTAATAGATGGCTGACTGCGTATCATACTTCAACACCTCATCCATTAATCCTGTGGTCGCTGCTTTCGTCTGATCGCGTTGTTTCGACGTCGTAAATACGTCGTCAGTTGAATTGTACATTGACGCGGTCGAGCTACAAATAAATATGTTCGGGCGCGCGCGCGCGCGTGTGTGTGTATGTGTGCGAGAGTGTGTGCGAGTGTGTGTGTGTGCGTGTGTGTGTGCGAGTGTGTGTGTGTGTGTGTGTGTGTGTGTGTGTGTGTGTGTGTGTGTGTGTGTGTGTGTGTGTTTATGGGACAATGTAACCTCTTTGTGTAGCAAAATATGGCAGTGCAGTTTGTTGTGAACAAAAGTGAAGCATGAATAGGCACAGTCAGCGTGTGATGAAAAAAAAGTCAGCTTTGTGTGTGTGTGTGTGTGTGTGTGTGTGTGTGTGTGTGTGTGTGTGTGTGTGTGTGTGTGTTCGTGTTTGTATGTCTGTGTTTGTGGTTTGTTGTTGTTGTTGTTTGGAGGGGTAAATTACACAGCCCATTTTGATATGATTAGATTTTGCAGACATTTCTTGTTCATGTTTGTGTCGTTGTTTTACAAATTTCACACGATGAGATTGTGCATTTCACGTGCAGATATTCTTGGATATGACCGCACAATCCTCTCGACCAATTTCATCTATTTAATGCTATCTGTAATTAATAGGGGTCATCTATTAGTGATGATGATCAGATCACATATTGATATGCAAGGTTCCACCACGGAATCCAACAGCAAAAAAAAGCGTTTACTATTGAACTTACCTTTACCACCGTTAAAGGTGTTCTAACGTTACGGTTACTTGGCATATTACCAAACCTTTTCCATCATGTTTCAGTGCCAGGAGCACGTGATGGGTGAAGACAGTTTCAGATGAAGTTCATTGAGTAAGAGAGAGAGAGAGAGAGAGAGAGAGAGAGAGAGAGAGAGAGAGAGAGAGAGAGGGAGAGAGAGAGAGAGAGAGAGAGAGAGAGAGAGAGAGAGAGAGAGAAAGGGAGAGAGAGAGAGAGAGAGAGAGGAAGGAGAGAGAGAGAGAGAGAGAGAGAGAGAGAGAGAGAGAGAGAGGAAGGGAGAGAGAGAGAGAGAGAGAGAGAGAGAGAGAGAGAGAGAGAGAGAGAGAGAGACAGATGTAATTGCCGCAATCTCTCTCATCGATACGCTGGACCACCAGTGTGCTAAAGTTGTTGTATGTCGTCTCTGTACGGACATCTTTGTCTCTACTCCATAGTTTCGCATGACGTGACAGCTGCTGCCGACTCCTATCATGCAGGCTCGTGAGACGATGGCGTGGCTTGTCCTCGCGGCACTTGTGTGAGTGGCCTCAAGAGTCGATGTGGAGTGACAGCAAAGATCTGACTATACACAAGCTTTGGTGGCAGTCCCGTCTGTAATTTCTGCATACAAACAGGAAGCCTCCTTGTGGGTTGCGTCTCCCTATTCGTCTGGCTCTACCGTCTGCGATGTGGACGTCTCCCTATTCGTCTGGCTCTACCGTCTGCGATGTGGACGTCTCCCCTCCTCAGCCCCCTGCAGCCCTTCCTAGTGCACGGCACCAGATTTCCCCGTCCTAGGCTGTGCTTTCCCAGAAGAAAATATGTCTAAGTTTATGTTCAGTGCTCTGAAGAGAGTCAGCCATATCCAGAATGAATATGTATTGAGGAAAACATCGATTAACGATACAGTCGTCACTGCCTGGAAATGCCAATGGAGCGGAAATCACCAGTGCTCGAGATTCCATGTTATATATGTTTACAGCAATTTTCCCCATTAGTTTTCATTTACAATCCTGTAACATACAGGCTATGCAGTAAATATGTCTGAGAAAAGAGGCGCACTTTAAAAGTAAAAGAAAAACGGAGTCTACTTTTCGTACGCAGCTGATGGCGATTGTAAAGCACTGCCACAACGATTAAGGTTCCCCTCATTCCCTATACATCCGCCGCTGTGTGGACTCCACACCCAGGCTGCTTTGCATGGCTGGCTTCCAACGACTTTGCGTCAAAAGGAGAAATTGCTTCCTGTCGCCCAGACACAGCCCCTGTCACGCCAGGCAGTCTGTGTGGGGCAGCAGCTGTATGGCAAGAGCGCAGCCAACGCTAAAATGGATGCTAAGGTCACATCATAGCAACTACACATCATCAATCCAGGCACAGTCGAAGTGATGCATATCTTCATACCATTTCGTGGGAATATCATCATGGGAGGAAAAACGTTGGCCGATTGTGTCCAGCCCTTCACTATCCAACGAATCACCTCTCTGGCACTGCAGTAAAAGCCTCGATGATTCCACTTTAACGCAGTTCCGCTGACATGGAAATGGTACAGGCATTTCCGGAACGCCGTCGGGAAAACTGAAGGTACAGCAATAGAGTTATCCTCTGAAGAATGAGTTGATGCTAATTTATCATGAACGAAGATTTGGCCTAGGCCTATAGGACATTTTCATTAACGTACCCTGCAGGAGTTATCCTCGGCGCTCTCTGTCGAAAAACAATTACCGGTCGATTCTCGAAGCGTCTGCAATGAATACTAGGGATGCGTGTCTATATGCCCCCGGTGCGTGTCTATATGCCCCCGTCTCTATATGCCCCCGTCTCTATATGCCCCCGTCTCTATAAGCCCCCGTCTCTATATGCCGCCGTCTCTATAAGCAGATGACTGTATAAAAAAGGGACAATACTTTTTTTTGGGGGGTGGGTGGGGGGGTGGGGGGAAATACGGGGTCGGCTCTATATTCCCACAGCTCTATATTCCCACAGCTCTATATTCCCTAACCCTAACCCTAACCCTAACCCTAACCCTAATTTGAGGGCCTATCTTGCAAGTACGGCTGACATGCAAACTTGAGAATGTGGCCATGAAGAACACACTCAGACAGGGGGCATATAGAGACGGGGGCATATAGAGACGGGGGCATATAGAGACGGGGGCATATAGGGACGGGGGCATATAGAGACGGGGGCATATAGAGGTGTCCCCCTTACTAGATCTTTGCTAGATCGCTCAAAGTACATGTATGTGGGGGTGGAAAACAGTACGGTGTCATGTAAAGCTCGAATGAGTAGCAGCAGATAAAAACCGCTGGCGCTGAACCTCCAGGTTTTGGAGAAAAAAAAGAAGATCGGGTTCGAACCCGCAGCCTCCGAGAAAAGAGGAGGAAAAAACGCACACACACACAAACACAAAAAACCAGGTCGGGTTCGAACCCACAACCCCTCAAAAAAAAGTTTCAGTGCAGAATCGAACCTGGTCATGCATGACCAAGAGCCCAATGCTCTACCAACTGTGCCATTGTAAACTTGTAGGTATGTGAAGCATTTATAACGACCTTGTCATAAACCCTTGTGGTTCGTATTTTGCACTGTAAATTGTAGAAAAATGGATGATAGCATGAACTGTTTGGTATTTCATACGGATCTAACCCATCAACGTCAATATTCTTTTCGTAGTATCGCATTTTGGCGCCTGCTGGTAGAGGTTCAACATATATCGAAGCGTTTTGCTGAAGTAGGAAAGATAACTCTGTTTGACTCGATGTCTTTATGCTGAAATGGTCGTTGTCCCCAACATTTCCGGGTCAGGGATTGATTAAATCATCATATTTTTGTGACACTGAGACCAGACCATCAAAACAATTAGCACTAGGCCTTGAATCAAATCGTCGTACGAGATCTTACGTTGACTGCAAATGTACAACAGTGCCGCGTGATTGTGTTGACATTCAGTTAGTTCGCTGGGCGATTCCAGGCTTTTAACCAGCGAAGGCAATGATCTAGATGTAAGATGGTACATATACTTTACCGGTTTCACAAATGGAATGAATTTGACGCCAACACAGCGTAGTATCGCTTTTTTGCGTCTGCTGGTAGACGTTCATCATACAAAGAAGCCAAATGTTGTTTTGTGAACGTAGGAAAAGAGTTTGACCACTTTCTCTTCAAGCCTCGATTCTGAAAATTTGATACATTCAATCGGACCTAACTTCCAGTTAGTGTGCAAAATCTCAAGGAAATCCGTCCAGTAGTTTTTGAGATATAAGCCGTGGAGTCGGGACAGACAGACAGACAGACAGACAGACACACACACACACACACACACACACACACAAGAATGTGTAGAGTTAACACGTGCAAAATGCGTGATAGCGTCATAAGTGCCTGACGACGTCATTCTTTCGGTTGCTGTGCCTTTGAATAATTCTGGGTTCGACTGATTTCTTTATGGATCTCGTCGGTGATGGCCAAGATTTCCTTTCGATGGAATCGAAACTTTCTGAACACCTCTTCATCATTAAATACTTCTAACAGGTGCCTTCGGTCTCGGAATACTCGGTTTTTCCTTAACAGATTGTCATGAATTCGTTTCTTAAGCACAATCGCTGCCATCTTGCCTCTCTCGATAACCCCGGTTTATCTATTTATCTTGCCGACTTCGGGAGAATAGTTTAACACTCTGCTTTGACGCGAGTTTAGGGCTAAATCGCCGTCATGAATAGGAGAATTTAAACCGAAGTCAAGATAAATCGGGGATAGGAGATAAATCGAGTGTTAAAAAGATAAATCGCCGTCGTGAATACGGGCCAAGAACAATAAAAATACAGCCAGAGAACTACCAGAATCGGCGATAGGCCCTGGACGCCTAAGCAAGCCGAAGAATTCTATTCTATTCTATTCTATTCACCCTTCTCAAAAATCTCCTCGCAAATGACGTCACGTTATTCGACGTCAAATGATGACGTCACAGATTTTGCAAAATGGAGTCTGTTGAATCGTTTTCATTGAAACACCAAAATGTAAAAAAGTCACTTTCTTTTCAAACCTCGATTCCTGAAAATTTGATAATATTGAATCGGACCTAACTTCCAGTCAGTGTGCAAAATCTCAAGGAAATCCGTCCAGTAGTTTTTGAGATATAAGCCGTGGAGACGGGACAGACACACACACACACACAGACAGATAAAA
>JAWQFJ010013665.1:30000-32969 GCA_034096865.1 Theodoxus fluviatilis | reverse complement strand
AAGTGCCAATAAGCACCATTGTGCTTCCTATGTCTTGAATTAACAGCTTTGTGTTGCATGACCTTGGATGATCTTGACCTTGGGTCAAGGTCACATGTATTTTGGTAGGAAAAATGTGTAAAGCATTTCTTTGTGTATGATGTCATTGGTAGGTTTAGTTGTTTGACCTTGACCTTGAAGGTCACCTGAAGGTCAAGGTCATATAAAGGTCAAGGTCAAGCATGTGAGTCGTATGGGCTTTTTGACTCACATGCGAAGCAAAAGTGAGTCTATGTACTGAGCCGTGTCGTCCGGGCGTCCGTCCGTCCGGGCGTCCGTCCGTCCGGGCGTCCGTCCGGGCGTAAAAAACTTAAACGTTGGATTTTTCTCGGAGACTATTAAGGCAAGACACGGGTCAAAAAGTTGGGAAAATTTCATATCTGGACGTTTTTGAGATAACATCTGTTTTGAGTAGTTCAAACACTTGCAAATGCCCCCATGTGTTTTTTTTCGACCTGTCATTCGAAAATTAGTTGAATAAAATGGCTTTTAAAAACATCACTCCTCGTAAAAAAACGTTAAAAACGTCATTGATGCATCGTATTTTATGACTTTAAAAAAAATTGTAACTTTCGATCTATTCTACGAAGAGGTTCACGCCCGGTACCGTTGGAAAGCTCGTCTTTTCGATCGAGCACAGCAAGGGAAATAACTCTGCCAACTATAGTGGTCTATTTTTAGTTGATGATTTCAAACAGTGTACACAGGGTTGTTTGGAAACTCACTAGCCAATCATTGAGCTTAGAGAGGGAATTCCACTTGTTTCAACCAATCAAAGACTCCAAAGCGAGGATTCCCTGGCCCACAATGCATCGTAAACATGGCTGCCGCTTCAACGCTAATTCTCTCGGTTAGTTTATGTTTTGCACCAAATCGAATAAATTCGACTTCAATCAAACAATCAGAGAATGCCCATGAGTGAATAAACTCAACATTATGCCGTGACCGAAAAATAGTGGGCGAAGAGAGCAGCTTTCGGCTGCACGCACCTCTAAAATACTTCGCGGTCAAGGTCGAAAGTCTAGTTCTACTTCGTCAACGCCTGCGTTGACAGTGCCATCGCGATTGCTGCCTCCTCGTCCCTCCATCTCAACTGCCTCGATTCCGGAAGAAACTTCAAACACATCGGCATCAAGGAGGAAGATACAGATGATGCAGGCAGAAGCAAAGCAGCCGATTGAAACCGATCATAAGTGGGTCAACGTGCACTTAGATCAGCTGAGTAAACTAATGAACGATGTTCTTTGCCCGAACTGTTTTCGGTCTGGTCTCACCTTCAGCATACTATACGATGAAAAACAATGGCTTAGCCAGCAAACGTTGCTTGAAATGTGGAGCCTGTGATGCCAGAAGAATGAAGAAAGCTAATGTGGCAGCCTCTGTTCAGGCATAGCAACAGCGCCTACACTATGTGGCTTCATAGGCATCAGAAGAGGAGGCTTCAGGAGGAAGAAGAAGGGGAAACCTATGGTGCTGGAATGGCAAACTGACTTGTTGTTGACTCATTCACAGCATGTGTCTCTCTGAAGTTGCCTTTATTACCTTGGCATTTCCTGTGTAGTAGTAGTAGGGCTGATCCTTTCCTCTTGAGCATGAACTTTTCCATCCCTGCATTTTTTTGTACTCACTGCACAAAAACACTAAAAACTGGAAACTGTAAGTTCAGTTTCATTTTTTAGCATGTGTAGTCCTGCTGGATGAATGTATGAATAAATGAAACAAGTTTTAGCCATGATGGATAGTTTTAGTAGGACTTATGCATGACTAAAAGTTGTTTTTGCCATTTTCTCAAAATGTGTTTTTTTCATAGAGTTCAAATCAATTATTTACTAAAACTCATCACAGGATGATGATGATGACTTGTAATTTTGCAGGTTTGTTACATGTATAATAATTTATGAACATACAGACACTTTTTGCTGTGAACTGATTATTTGGCCAGATATGATTTTTTTTCTTTGATGTTGAACCTACTTTAACTGCAATTCGGATATTGATGTGGAAGCAATAAGTACATTTTTTTTAATTTTTGCATTACAAACATAATCTTCTGTACATTTAAAGATAAAGGGTGTACAATTTTAATGCAAAAAGAATTTTCAAGAAATATCAAGTAGTTAAGAAGTTATAGAAATTTGAAAAGATACAGAAATTTGCATATTTTTGCATGTTAGGCGGCCATTTTGGATTACCCATAATTCTAATTACTGTCAAACTTTGATGTTTTGATTTACTGTTATGAGTTCTTTCATGCCAATGAAACAAAAAAATTTCAATAAGCATATTAAAAAAATTCATGCTTCCTAGTAGTGTCTTGCCTTAAGTCTATCAACACCAAATGTGGCATGATGGTGTATGATGACAAGGCCTCAAAAAACATACATAGTGACTTGACCTTGCTTCAAGGTCAAGGTCACAGGAGCCATAAATGTGGTCTCAAAAACAGTCATTTTTCACATTTTCCCAATTTTCTCCCACGTTATTGAGAATGGCGACCTTAGCTACAAGTGGTATATAGGTCAAAGCAAGCCCTATCTTTTGATACCAGTTTGGTTGACCTTGCTTCAAGGTCAAGGTCACAGGAGCTCTTCAAAGTTGGATTGTATACATATTTTGAAGTGACCTTGACCCTGAACTATGGAAGATAACTGTTTCAAGCTTAATAATTATGTGGGGCACATGTTATACTTTCATCATGAGACACATTTGTTCACATATCATCAAGGTCAAGGTCACTTTGACCCTTATGAAATGTGACCAAAATGGGGTAGTGAACCACTAAAAGTGACTATATCTCATGGTAGAAAGTGCCAATAAGCACCATTGTGCTTCCTATGTCTTGAATTAACAGCTTTGGGTTGCATGACCTTGGATGACCTTGACCTTGGGTCAAGGTCACATGTATTTTGGTAGGAAAAATGTGTAAAGCA
>JAWQFJ010013665.1:17500-25000 GCA_034096865.1 Theodoxus fluviatilis | reverse complement strand
CTTATCTGCCTGGTTGGAGTGAGAGAGAAAGACAAGCAGGCAGGCAGGCAGGCAGGCAAAGACAGACAGACAGACAGACAGACAGACAGACAGACAGACAGACAGACAGACAGACAGACAGACAGACAGACAGACAGACAGACAGACAGACAGACAGACAGACAGACAGACAGACAGACAGACAGACAGACAAACACAGCGAGTGAGCAGGCAAGAGAGAGATGGAGTAAGTAAGCAAGCAAGAGAGAGTGAAAGATCAAGTAAGCAAGCAAGAGAGAGAGACAGAGCAAATGAGCAAGAGAGATAGAGAGAAAAAGAAACTCTCATGCTATAATGAAATATAGCTTTAATAAAATATGCAATTATTTTCATTTCTGGCTAAGCAGGAAAATAATTTTATTTCAATGTTTTTTATTCCCAGGTTTCAGATGCAGACCGCCTCCAAATGATGACTTCAAATTCTGCTTTTGCCAAGTGCCTCTTGACTGCTGACAAAGAGAAGAATTGTACGTGGGGATGTCCCATACCACCCTCTTCCACCCCTTGCTGCCACTCCCACACTGCCCCTTGCTGCCATGCCCACACTGCCCCTTGCTGTCATTCCCACACTGCCCCTTGCTGTCATTTCCGTATTGCCCCCTGCTGCCACTCCCACACTGCCCCTTGCTGCCATTCCCACACTGCCCCTTGCTGTCATTCCCACACTGCCCCCTGCTGCCATTCCCACACTGCCCCCTGCTGCCATTCCCACACTGTCCCTTGCTGCCACTCCCACACGGTCCCTTGCTGCCACTCCCACACTGCCCCTTGCTGCCATTCCCACACTGCCCCTTGCTGCCATTCCCACACTGCCCCTTGCTGCCATTCCCGTACTGCCCCTTGCTGCCATTCCCACACTGCCCCTTGCTGCCATTCCCACACTGCCCCTTGCTGCCATTCCCACACTGCCCCTTGCTGCCACTCCCACACTGCCCCTTGCTGCCACTCCCACACGGTCCCTTGCTGCCATTCCCACACTGCCCCTTGCTGCCATTCCCACGCTGCCCCTTGCTGCCATTCCCATGCTGCCCCTTGCTGCCATTCTCATACAGCCCCTTGCTGCTATTCCCACACGGTCCCTTGCTGCCATTCCCACACTGCCCCTTGCTGCCATTCCCACACTGCCCCTTGCTGCCATTCCCACACGGTCCCTTGCTGCCATTCCCACACTGCCCCTTGCTGCCATTCCCACGCTGCCCCTTGCTGCCATTCCCACACTGCCCCTTGCTGCCATTCCCACGCTGCCCCTTGCTGCCATTCTCATACAGCCCCTTGCTGCTATTCCCACATGGTCCCTTGCTGCCATTCCCACACTGCCCCTTGCTGCCATTCCCACGCTGCCCCTTGCTGCCATTCCCACACTGCCCCTTGCTGCCATTCCCATGCTGCCCCTTGCTGCCATTCTCATACAGCCCCTTGCTGCTATTCCCACACGGTCCCTTGCTGCCATTCCCACACTGCCCCTTGCTGCCATTCCCACACTGCCCCTTGCTGCCATTCCCATGCTGCCCCTTGCTGCCATTCCCATGCTGCCCCTTGCTGCCATTCCCACGCTGCCCCTTGCTGCCATTCCCACACTGCCCCTTGCTGCCATGCCCACACTGCCCCTTGCTGCCATTCCCACACTGCCCCTTGCTGCCATTCCCACACTGCCCCTTGCTGCCATTCCCACACTGCCCCTTGCTGCCATTCCCATGCTGCCCCTTGCTGCCATTCCCATGCTGCCCCTTGCTGCCATTTCCACACTGCCCCTTGCTGCCATTCCCACACTGCCCCTTGCTGCCATTCCCACACTGCCCCTTGCTGCCATTCCCACACTGCCCCTTGCTGCCATTCCCACACTACCCTTGCTGCCAATCCCACACTGCCCCTTGCTGCCATTCCCACACTACCCCTTGCTGCCATGCCCACACTGCCCCTTGCTGCCATGCCCACACTGCCCCTTGCTGCCACTCCCACACTACCCCTTGCTGCCATTCCCACACTGCCCCTTGCTGCCATTCCCACACTGCCCCTTGCTGCCATTCCCACACTGCCCCTTGCTGCCATTCCCACATTGCCCCTTGCTGCCATTCCCACACTGCCCCTTGCTGCCATTCCCAAATGGCCAGAGATGTGTTGTTGTCACTTCCGGACAGGTCAAGCAAAAAAATCATGATAGCCGCCATTTTTGTAGGATAACAACTGGAGTGCATGCAGTAAAAGATGTATGTGTTTGTACTTTTTGAGGAATAAAAATTTATCTATGATGGTAAAAAATTGCATGAAAGCATGAAAATAGGTTGATTACAATGATATATAATCAAGAATATTGATGATGGATAAGTTTTACTTCTACAGATTGTGCACAGACCCTTTTACAATTTGTAAACAAAACATGCCGTTTGAGGTGAGTGTCCCAATACCATAGCTGGCCAATGCGCACAATCAAAGTGCGCAGATGTCTGCAGATTATTTTGTCTCTGAGGAAGAGGTCTGGAGTATTACAGCATCCAGATTCTTACAGACCTCTGCAACTCTGGTCTATTTTTTACTACAGACGACAAAGCTGTGGCATCTCTGATGGAGATGGTGCCATCTGCAGTAGATGTTGAGCTGCGGAGCATGGACCCAGGCAGCGGGGGAGACCCCAGTCTTCTGGCTGCCTTCCTCCGCCTCATCCTCCACTTGCTGAAGCGGCGCTCCCACTTCGAGTTGGCCCAGTCCCAGTTGGGGCTCTTCCTTAAGGTCGGTGTCTGCTCTGCTTGTAAAAATGTCTTTCCCTTCAGTCTTTGTGTCCCTTTTGTCAAGCCTCTAGTCCAGTAGACAGAGGGCGTGTTGCTTGCATCATGATCATGATGATGATGATGATGATAGTGATGATGATAATGATGATGATGATGATGATAGTGATGATGATGATGATAGTGAAGATGATGATAGTGAAGATGATGATAGTGATGATGATGATGATGATGATGATGATGATGATGATGAGAGTGATGATGATGATGATGATAATGATAGTGATGATGATGATAGTGATGATGATGAGAGATGATGGTGATGATGATGATGATGATGAGAGTGGCGATGATGATGATGATGATGATGATGATGATGATGAGGAGGAGGAGGAGGAGGAGGAGGAGGAGGAGGAGGAGGAGGAGGAGGAGGAGGAGGAGGACACTGATGAGGATGACAAAATTATCTTCCTGTTTTCCAGATCCATGGCGAGTTCCTGACCTCAGACCCACAGTTGGTGGAGTTGGTGCGAGAAGTGTCCATTGCCCAGGACGCTGCCTGGAGTGAACTGGACTCTCTGCTGAACAGCTTTCCCTGCCTGATCAACTACTGCAAGTCTGCCACGCTCTCCTCATAGCCACAGGCTTGCTGCCTCGAGTGGAACTTTCTCATCTACCAGTGCAGAACTCTGGCACATGGACAATTCTCACCTCACAGCTACAGATTTGCTCCAAGTTGGAATTTCTCATCTACCCATTCAAAACTGGCACATGGACCATTCTTACCTCACAGCCAAAGGCTTACTCGGATTCAGACTTTCTCATGTACCAGTTCAGAGCCCAGGCACATGGATATATTCTGACCTCATAGCCACAGGCTTGTTGCAAGCTGGACTGTCTCTTCAGCCATTTGTCCCGTCTTCAGAACTCTTGCACAAGGACCGTGCTCACCTCTCACTGAAGACTGGGTGAGCTGGTTGTGTCCTCCACACTTCCGGAAATGAGGTTTCGGTTTCAGTACCCGCCTGAGATCTATCACTTTTCAGTGTGTCCCCTACAGGTGTTTATTGGGGACTGAAATGCAGCTTTGGATCACGTCAGCAAGTTCTTTGAAGAGTTTACCTGCTTTCTGAACAAAGAAAAGGGATCATGGCCCTGCTGGTCAACATTTTTTTGGACTTTCCCCACCATCTGAATGGTAGTCAGGTTGGCCATGGTCTGAAAGAGTCAAGCCTGGATCAATCTTAACACTTCATTGAAAAGCTTCTTCTGCCTCCAAATGAAAGTAAATTGAATTATTATCTGTTGCACATTACTTTTGATAAATCGGAGTAATTGGGCCACATGTCCTCTGTTGGCTGGTCACTGTCTTTAGAATCTTCCCTCATCTCCTGGACTGTTGAAGAACTGGACGTGATCTCCTCGCGCAGTCACCTCTGGCGTGGGCTGGACGTTTCATGGAATATCTTCCCTTGCCTTCTGAACCTCTGCGAGTTGACCATGTTCTTTTCATAGGGAAAGACACCAGCAAGAATTTGCTTCAGACTGTGTCCAGTGTTTTCAGTCTTTTTGCAAGCCAACTAAGCTCTCTTCTCAAAGAGGCCTGGGTTCAGATTGGCCTATCTTCAATAACTTCCCCTGTTTGCTGAGTGGCTGCAAGTCTGCCAAGCATTTCTCATGAACATAAGGAAGGAACAAGCTGAAACCCAGCCAAGAGGTACGTATCAAGAGTAGAAGACTGTTAAGCAGGCCCATTCTGTCGATTGGAAGAAAGGAAGAACACCTAGTAGCACTTTGTTACCTAATGTCTCAAGATTGTACATGCTGCAATAAAATGCCTTCGCTCCCTCTCCTCTGCCCTGGGCTAATGGCTTTCACTCATAAACTGTTCCATTGTTTTCAGTTCAAGCTGAAAGCCCTGCCCAACACATTTATGAAGCTTTCCTTTTCATTGAAGGAAAGGTCTCAGGGTGTCAACTACAGGAAACTTGGGTGCCAACCTACATGTAGATCATAACTGGATATTGCTTTGAAACCCAGTTTATGACAATGCAGGGCAAAGGTGAGGTTTTATCAGAAAGTTCACAAGTGCTTATCAGAAATAAGCATCTCTAGATAATTTTTTTTTCAATTGGCCATGATGTCTTCATAGGCAAAGGCTTGGAATTGGGTGATGGCCTCCCAGGGACTGTCTCTGTCTCCTTGACAAATCAAGATCAGCCATTGTCTCTTCAAAGCCAGGGCTGGAATTTGCTGGACTGATTATGCCTATCCTGCCTTCTTGGACAACTGCAGATCAGCTATGAGCACAATGCACATCCAGTCTCTTGGTGTCATCATCATCATCAGCCGTAAGTTCTGGCTTCTGAGCTTTCTGGGCCTACTCCAAGTGTTCCTCACAGAGACGTGGCTGGAGTGAGCTAGACCCTTTAGTCAACATGTTTCTGCCTTCTGAACTTTTCCAAGTCAACCCATCCACTCAGTATTCATAAAGATGGACCTGTCAAATTATTTGTGTGAGTCAACAACTTTATCAGATGGAGTGTTCCTCATTGGTTACATGCCAGCATGGAGAGCACTGACAGACACACACACACACACACACACACACACACACACACACTCACACACACACACACACACACACACCGACCGACTGACTGACGGACGGACAGACGGACAGACACACACAGAGTGAAAAGGGAATAAAATGATGTACTTATTAGGGTTTTAGTTCAAACTTTACTGGATGAAAAAAAAATCAGCCTTTTCATGTGCAGCCTGGTTGTATTCACCCCAGGGAGTTGGTGTTGGAATAGTAGTTCGTGTGGCTCTATGACCAGGGTGGAAGTTAGCACAATATGAACACAAGCACCTTTGCTTTGGTGGAAAACTTTTAAGTCTGGGCATTTGGATGGAGAGATGAAAACCTGACTGTGTGAAAGAGAAGTGTAATAAGAGAAAGAATGGGAAGAAAGGGAGGAGAGGGAATTGCGCATCAGATGATAGTGATGATACATGGAGAAATGTATGTGAATGGATCACTGAAAGTTAATAAAGATGTCTGATTTACATTGTGTCCTTGTTTTTGCTCGTATTCTGTGTGGGTAGGGGATAAGAATATATCCACAGCATCTCCCTATGATTTGCAAAAGGCGAGTAACAGATGCAATTTAAATGTATCGTTTTCATGGCATCAGATAACACTACCTTTGTACACAATGTCAATAGATGCTTCGGCGTGTAGATACGTCGACCTGCATTTCCATTTTTTAAATGTAGGAGCTTTCACGACCTATTGATGCATTCAACATACAGCTTTGAAAAATTAATGCTGTTCATGGCTTGTATTTTCTTTGGATGGGTTTCTAGTATCCCAAAATACATCGTTTTCTGTGCGAACCGTAGACAGGTCCACCATTTAATTGTGCAAATAGTTGGCAAGTACGGATTTAGTCCACCTCTTGATGAGGTCGAAATATCGTCGTCAACTACCGTCGAAATGACCGACAGTCAGGTTTCATGCATTGCAGACTGTGACGTTTAGTTGGCAACTGCCGTTCAGTTGGCAACTAAAGCTTTAGTCAGCTTTTATGCATCAGAGCCCTTATCTCTGCCACAGGTAACCACTCCTGGGGCCAAACTCCCCTGAAGCAAGAACCGGTTTGGCCTAACGGCCTAACTTCGACTAATACTTGTTCAAAATTGTAATTAAAAAAAACGGCCCATGATGTCACTACATAAAAATAAATAGTATATAAAGTCCCTTGTGTGTCTAATTTGCATCCAGCAGGTT
The DNA here is from genome assembly GCA_034096865.1 of Theodoxus fluviatilis. Classification (NCBI taxonomy): domain Eukaryota; kingdom Metazoa; phylum Mollusca; class Gastropoda; order Cycloneritida; family Neritidae; genus Theodoxus; species Theodoxus fluviatilis. Next base: position 18,442 of record JAWQFJ010013665.1, on the reverse strand, counting down.
AAGTGGTACGGGAATGCATGCATAGAAACAAATAATTAAACACAAACACACACACACACACACACACACACACACACACACACACATTGAGCTTTATAGTTGTAGAGATTACCTTCAAAACTCTTGGAGGTGCCAGAAATATGATCACAAAAACTAGAAATAACTAAAACGGATTTTTGACAAAAATTGTGTCAGACCCTTGCATATTCTGGCGTTTTACTCCAGCGACTTGAGGTAGCATACCTTAGGCTGAATCAGGTCTACATATATTATTTGTTGAACGATGCGACATATACTTCAACGCTATTAGGGGCAGCTGCAACGGGTTCCCCACCCCACCCCCCTTGGTTATTTGTTGTGGGCACTTGATTTTGTAGAATCTTTGAGGTGAGGAATGCTTGGCGGCTGTGATGCAAGTCCTTGCTATGTGAATCAGTTTCAGTCTGTTCCTAGAATGCAGAATGTTATAGTCAGAACATGTGTTATCATTCTTGATTGTAAAGTGGCCATGTCACATGTGTGTGTACGTGCGTGCGTGTGTGTGTGTTTGCGTCATAAGAATGCTTGTGTTTATGTCAGCCTCTGTGTGTTTGTGTGTGTGTATGTGTATGTGTATGTGTGTGTATGTATATATGTGTGTGTGTGTGTGCGCGTGTGCGTTCATACGTGCGTGCGTGCTTGCATTTCTCTTGGTTCTTGGGTGTGTGGCAGTTTGTTCAGCAGTGTTCTAGCTGTCTCATTTTCAGATACATGTATACTTGATTGGCACGCTCACATGCAGATACAGGTATATATGCACATCCACAAACACACACTCTCACACACACACACACACACACACACACACACACACACACACACACACACACACACACACACACACACACACTCATGCACAGTCATTTACATGCTTTGTCCCATACAACCCTCTATGGATTGGGG